>JAPZEA010000006.1:6699567-6710062 GCA_029783685.1 Heniochus monoceros | reverse complement strand
TTCAATCAATCACATGGCTACAGTATGTGTAATGTGAAGCGTGCCACTCATACTGACAAACTAAGAATTATCGCCTGCTCTGAAGCTTCCCTCAGGATTTTATCATCTTTCAGCTCATTGTTTTGGCCCAGTAATTTTACTTCTCTGGTTCAGTCTCACTGCTCTCATAAATCTGGATCCCAGCAGCAGCAGGCAGCTCTTTTCAGCGAAAAAAAAAAGAAAAAAAAAAGAAGCAGGTATTTTTATTGGGAGATGGTGGAGACTAAACCAGGCCTAGAGGAAGAGAGAATATCGGGCTTATGTTCAGCATGTGGACACGAACGTGACTCTAAATGAACGATAATGTCGCCCCGTGTCTGCTGGACGTGCAAATAGGCGAGAACAAACGCGCCAAATGAATGTCAGAAGATGATAACGTATCAGTTTGTTGTGCTGCCCCCAAGCGGCCAAAAAAAAAAAAAAAACTGCTTTCAAACTCTTTCGCCAAAAATAAGTCTGTTATGATGAGTTTTGAGATTTTTCATACAGATTTAAGAGAAAAGTCTCTTTATGTCTGTCAGTTGAAAAATTCCTATAAATGTTGTTACCAAAAGCCACTGACTGTAGTGAAGCGCTGAAGGTCTTTGGCCCTGTGTCAGTCGCCTTGCCTTTCCTCGTGGTATTAAGTAAGCATTCGGTTTATAAAGTAGATAAAGAAATTGTTCTTCACAAAGCAGGACAATAGGAAACTGTTTCTCAGTTTTGGCACGGGATGACGTGTATTTAAATCAAAACCTCATTGGGAATGGGAGTGTTTTAACACTCCAGTGGGGGGTGGGGGGGGGTGAAAATACAGACTGGAAAGTGCATTCTCATAGCCAAAAATCTCAGCAGCTGGCCAAGTAATTGTCAAGTCACTGGCACTTATCAAGAACCAGATCAACCCCCCTGCAGACGTATTAGGTTTAAATATTACCGATTTCCCATTTAAAAAAGAAAAAAAAAAAAACATATTTTCCTCTCAGCCCCAGACAGTAAGGGATCAGCAGGAGTAAGATGAGCTGTCTTAAGGGATCCACAGTCAACACATGCAGGATTTTCTTTCCCCCTGCTCTCTGTATCGAGAAGTGCCAGTGGGAGACAGTGCCATGTTTCTGTGCCTGAAGATGCATTGCCAGTGTGAGTCTCAGACTGAGTCTCCAGGGCTGAGTGCTGGCTGTGGCTCTCCAGAATGGCATGTTCCTTACATCACTCAAAACCAATATTTGACTAGTTGCAGTCCCCAAACTCTGTGGCACTCTGGTGGTTTTTTGAAAACAGAGAGAGGCTGCAATTTGAGAGCGTCAGAGGAGCCAGAGCCATTCCCACTGCAGCTTCCTTCCTTCTCCTGCTTTTCCTCTTTTCTTCCTCCATACTGCGTTTTCTTCTTTTATTTTTGTGCAAGTTTTCATGCATAGTGCACGCAGATCCCTTGGGCTTAGAGTGGTTTTGTTCTGAATGTGGCATAAAAAGCATGAACTATAAACCTTTCTCTCTCCCTTCTTTCGTTCTGTGTGTGTGTGTGTGTGTTTAATGTGAGGTCTTGATCCAAGTCTGTGGCTGGGAACGCTCTCTCCAGGATGAAAAAAAAAAAAAAAAGCAAGGAAGTGTGGGGAGAGGTGGAGAGAAAGATGGAGAGATAAAGAGGGGGACAGAGAGAGAATGAAAGAGAGAGAGAAATCTGAGACCAATCAAACCATGGCCGCTCTCCCCAAATGATTCCAAACACATGCCCTGTGCCTGTCAGCTCTTTTCTGCGAGCCTGTGTTGCCTGTCTGAAGTCAGTTCTGAGCACAGTTTGACTGCATGTGCAAAGGCTGCCTTACATATGTCTCCTGCACTGTGTCTGTTTGTTGTCTTTTTTTTAATTTAATTAAAGACAAGATTAAGAACTAAACGCGACGCTCTCTGTGCTCTCATATAAGCTCCACCTTGTATAACTACAACTGATCTGTACGCTGGGAACCACGGGACTAAACCAGCTAAGTGTATATTAAGGCGGTACTGTGCATGAACAAGCTCCACCTCAACAGCTACAGCACTAAAAAGCTGCTTACACACTGATGCATCAACATGACACTGTCATACTCACTGGGGGCATTTTACTCCAGAATGGGTACTTTTGCATTGAATACGTTAAGTGCATTGTGCTGATAATACTTCTGCCCTTTTACTTAAATCAGATTTTGAATGCAGGACTTTTATTTGTAATGGAGCATGTTTACATTATTGAATTTGTCTTGAGTAAAGGATCTAGTTGCATCTTCCTTTTATTGCAGGATGAATGCAAACCAGACCAGCCTCTGCACTGTGTGATTTGCTCGTAATTGAGTCAAAAGGCAATCACACAGAAATGCCATGTCATTATACAAGTCCTCTTGTTTTTTTGTCCCGTCATGCTATGTGTTTATGGCACATTACGTCAGACTTACGCACTTATTTCCCCTTGGTGGTTGTGAGCACTAGAGGAGATAAATAAAGCTAAAATGTAGAGTAAAGTGCTTCATGATTTGTCAGTCATGGGACTTTCGCGTAGTCCTGATGGTGCAGAACAACAGTCCCAGAACTGTCATGTGAATTCATTATCTGTCAGTCCAAGTGATTTCATATTTGCAGCTTCTGATTCATTTGTAATAAGTCAACGTGAGCATAAAACAGACCTGAATCAGTGAGACTGATTCATCAATACAATACATGACACTGACAGGGATCCACTGTGACCAATATTGTAGCAATGCGAGGGGACACTTTGTATGTATCCCAGTCCACGCATGTACAAGAAGTGCTTAAATCTCACTCACTGACAAAAGGCCGTTTCCGTTCAGTTTTCGAGCACATGTTGTCAGAGTCCTTTAGGCGTGTTCAAATCTGACGAACATGAAGCAATTCTTGCACACGTTCACAAATCTGAGTACTCATGCACAGACTGTGATACAGTTTCACAACGCTCCACACATCTGCAAATAATATTACAATACTGTCCCCATGAGAACCTGATTCTGCTTCATAATGACTACTTTTCTTTTCGACATTTAAGTAGATTTTGATTCTAACAAACATTTAGGCAAATAAAATGGCTGTTTTACATTGTAATATTTCTACCTTTCACACTGAGCAAAAGGTCTAAATATGCAGAAGACAACCGAATGTGCTGAAAAGAGCAATGGTGTGTTTTACCACCCACGAATTCAACTTTTCGTTTTGTAAAAGGAAAATTGTGTTATTTCTTCTGTCAAGAATGCCATCGTTTTGGCTTGGCCTGTCTTTACACTCGGAGCTGTACTGAGTGGTGTGCTATTTAAAGAAAGCTGCTCTGCCTTGCCTTTTGAGATGGCTGCTGCTGGTGTGTGTGTGTGTGTGTGTGTGTGTGTGTGCGTGTCCCCGTGTGCACAAGTCACGGACAAGCATGAGCGCTGCTGTTGATGACATCTCCATGAATGAGTAAATCTGCTGCTTTCCCCTCCTCACACCACTGCCACTATAGTTTTACTAGGAAGTGGAGGGCTAACAGCTGCTGCACTTCTCTATCAAGCACATGCATACACAGCTACGCGCGCACACACACACACACACACACACGCAGACACACGCAGTGGTGAGGGGGCTGAAAAAGCTGAAAATGAGGGTGTGCAAGCTGTGACGGTGAACATTAATGGGGACAGCAGCTGTGGAATTAATGTGGCACATCTGGGAGGACGGAGCAGAGAGGAGACAGCAGCTCTGAGAGGGAGTGATGAGGAAGAGATAGAAGTAGACAGACAGAGAGAAAGAGAGAGGAGGAACGTATGGAGGATGCATGTTTGACTTGACTTTCAATAAGCCTCCTGCATCAGTCTCACTTGATGTCGCCTTGCTTGGATTCTAGCATCTGGCTGAGGCGATAGATTTTTAAGACCCTCCCGTCCTCGCCTCACCTGTTTGAAAGTCTTCATCTCTGACTTTTATTCATCCAGGAAAAGTTCTCTTCACCTCGCATTCATTTAGACACACTCCCATTACAACCTGGACACAGACTTGCCGCTCTGACCTTATATTAACATAGCACACTCGAGGCATTTTGCTAATGCGTTTACCCATCGCAACCTCCAATAAGTGGGGCAGCATAATAGGCTATAAATTTAATCACACCACAACAAGTGCACCAGCCTTGACATTATTTCTATGACCATGGAGAGATGCTGCAGCGGGGTGCATCGCCGCAAGAAATAGAGCAAGAGCTCTGAGGAAAAATCCAAACGTGTGAACATTTTCACAGAGCAATTAGACGAAGAGGAGAAGGTAAATATTTTAGTGGGGAAAAGTTGACCTTCTTGAAATTAACCACTAGGCTGCCGCTGCTGGGACCACAAATAAGGGAGTGAAGGTTTAGACGGGATTAAACGGGTGTAACAGATTCATAACCAATTTCTCCAACCTGTACAAAAGCACAGCTTCAAGGTAAGGCCTTCCTCTATCCCCCCATTCAAGTGTTATCCCGGGAGCTCCATCAAACAGGCAGCCAGAGGGCAATCCTAAAGTCTCCTCAGCCTCCCACCTCTCTGTCTCACCTCTCTGCTGCATGTGTGTCTGTCTCTCAGTCGCAACACCTTCATTGAGGGTCCTCAAAAGCAAGAAAAAGCAATCTCTACCTGCCTCTGACAGACATCTCCAACAGATTCTCCTGGAGTTTAAAGCCACATGCAAACGCGCAGACAGGCTTCAGCAGCCCACGAGGCGGAGGAACGAGAGAGCTGCTTGGATGGATGTCGGCGTGCGCCTCAATGGGAACACACCACCATGCCCATCAGCCAGCTGCGGCACATCTACAGGATCGGAAGAGCTCCGTAATGAGCCATCACAGTCTTGGAGATCCCCTTCACCTTTGAGCCGAGCAGCTCAGAGTATCAGCAACAGGCGAGAGAGAGGACGAGACAGCGGTTAGATGCTGATTGTGGTGAAGGGAGACAAACACACAAACAAACTGCCGCCACTCTCGAGGTACCCTTCAAACCAAAGCATATGGCCTGATGCCATTCATCAGCACCATGATGAATGGATAAGCCTCTTTATTGGATGCTCACAAATGCTCAGTATTCACCTCAGCACCCTCTCCACTCATCGTGTTCTCACTCTGAGACCGAACATGGAGGACGAGAAAAACTCACAGCAGACGGCAGCATCTTTACACACACACACACAGTGAATGTGTGTCTTCATACCAAAACAAGGCTTTGACGCTGGTTTAAGGATGATTTCTACAGCCTGTGTCTGCACTGCATGGTCATATTTTGGATGCCAATGGAAGAAACAAGCTAGCTTTATGTGATCCCAAGAGCAACATAGCACCAGAAAATTTAACGCAGAGACGTGAAGAGGCTACCAATGTTCTCGCTGCGCAAAATTAAGATGATCAAAGGGCCGACTTTCCCAAACCTCAGGGTATGTCTTTAATATAGAGAAGAGCACAGAAGAGGTGGAAGAGCGGAGGATTCACTCTGATTAAGACTTTGATTCTTGGACACTTCCCTATTTCCTATCAGACAGAAGTATTAAACACTAAATATCAAGTAAGTTATGGCCTATCTGCAAGGCACAATTAAAACTGAGATGAAGACGTGGGCCAAAGAGCTTTGCTGATAGTTTTTCTTTAAAATTGGCTGATTAATTGTCTGTCAGACGTGGCCTGACGATGGGGTTACCGTGCAGGGGAGGGGAGTCGTTCGCTGTGTAAAACAAGCTGATATCCACCCTTCGCACAGAGCCGAGGATAGAAATGGATGATCTCCCTCTCCTCCCCTGCTCTCTTTTCCTCAGATATATTGTGCCATCAATCCCCCGCAGCGGAAGCCACACTAGGAAGATGAATAAATTAATCTGGAATAAATGGCCTCCTGCTTGACACATAATCACAGATTAGGCCAGGTCGGCCGGGAGTGATGGATTGAGCCAAACTGTGCGGGTGGGGGAGGGGGGGGCTGAGAAGGAGGAGGGGGTCACCCACATTAACCCCTACCCAGTGCTGGAGACCCTGCGCAGCTTTAGCCAGAGACGGAGTAGAAATGGAGAACAGAGCTAGGAGGTGATTTAAGCAGATCTGCCCGCTCGTCCCTGAGGTGTGATTCAAACCGCGGGAGGCGGCCGCTAATGATGTCACTAATGAGAGGTTCATTACCGGGTCAGCCCTTTGGACCCAGCCATGTTAACTCTTTGCTATGAATAACCTTTGCTTGAAAGACGCTGATAAAGCTCATCATGTTGGTTTATTTCCTTAACTATAAAACACACGAAATCCAATCAATCATCGACATGCTACATCACCCTCCAAAGCGATCAAAAGCATCCACAACAACCAGCAGCGTCCATGTCTGATTTTCTGCTGAGTGAAACACAATTATGGTGAGCGGAGAGATTCGTCATGTTGATTTATCCCACACCTCACCTAATGAAATTTTCCCCACATTCCCTGAGCAAGTGGCTGAAGGGGGGGAAAAAAAATGAGAGATTGAAGACGGGGCGACCCTACGCACCTCACGTTCTTCTATTTAGATGAATGAATCGTACCGCTGTCCCTTTCATTTTTCTCAATTAAGTGTTTGCCATTTGGAATGCTTCCCAGCTTCATGATCATTAAAATCTTTGCATGTCAGAGGAGGTTGAGGAGGAGGAGGAAAGGGGGCTGGGAGGCACGCTTAATTCAATTTCACAGCCGTCAGCGCTACCTGCCCTCATCAGCAGACAGCGAGAGAATGCGAGGGAGGGATGGTTACGAGAGAGAGATAAATAATGACAATGAACACGCTATCCATCCGAGGACAGCTGCCGACATGAAAAAAACACTTCGCCACAGTGGTGCTAGTGTCTGAAAATCTTGCTTTTCTCAAGATGAGTGAAAAGACATCACATGCTCCTGATCCAAGGTTCAAAGATGATAAACCAAAATGACATTTCTAGTGGAGCGATTTCAACAAAACAAAGAAACTTCACCTCAAGCTCAACAAGTGGATTTGCTTTAAGGAAGACGAGACTTTAAGATTCCGTACGACGCTGAAAGAGTTCAGCATAAAGAAAATTGGATTTTTCGTCGAGAGAGACGCAAAAGAGCCACGAGGCAAACACTCATCTTTCCATAATCAGAATGGAGTCTGTACAGTTTCTTTATCTTCCTCCTGATGTCGCATTGACCAGTGCATACACCCCTGACCCGGCTCGCTTCAGCAGTTAACGTGATATATTCACGTGTCGATAGCTGGAAATGCAGGGGAGAAAATCAATGCTGATATAATGCACTCACATTAACATGAGAGAGAACAGCAAGGCCAAAGAAGAAACCCCCTCGCTTCAGAAAATGCCATCTTCCTTCGTAGTTTGCATATAGGCAGCGCATGATAGCAGCTGAGTTCTTCTTCTCTTTATTCCATCCAAACCTCAAGCATTTCACTTCCTGTGCACTGAAAGATCTTCCAGGGAAGAGAGGTATAATGTTAAAGAAGTGAAATGGGTAAGGGGTAGGTTGGCTTGTCAGACTGAGAATCGCAACCAAGAATGAATATTTAAACTGTTTTGTTTAACTTATGACTCCTAGACTTTATCTTTTGCAAATGGCTGCGAGTGAGACAGGCCACTGGGACAGCGACTGCTAAATCCCTACAGGTTTCATTTACAGGGGAATGCTAATTCTTATCGACCAGCAAGTCAACTCGGGAAATAAGTGATGGTGGTCGGTTGCTGCTGCCAGCCCAATACCATCACAATCAGAGGAGGAGGAGGAGGAGGAGGAGGAGGAGGAAGAGGAGGGGAGAAACACCTCAGGCTTAATCACATTCATGGTTCATCCGCCTCAGTGATTTGCAAACTTGAGTCTTATGTACCCAGGGGTCCAAAATGAGTGAGTAACAGCAGTTTATTTTTCTCCGGTTTAATTTAGTGTTACTGAGTCTTTAGCCCTGCTAGCAGCTCTGTGGGATTGTGATTACTGGAGGCACAGCTGTGCTTTGAGCTAAATGCAAACATCACCATGCTAACATGGACATAATGAGAATGCTAACATGTTGATGCTTACCAGGCAATGTTTAGTATTATCATTACATTAGCCTAGAATGCTAACACTTGCTTATAAGCACTCAACTAAAAGTAGAGCAGAGACTGCTCATTACTTCTGCAGTTATTTGCTCATAAGCCAATGTTCTAGACAAATTAGCATGTTGACCTGATAATGGTGGTGGATGAAAAGGTAAACAGGATCAACAAAGTCATCAGGATATATCATCTTGGGAACATGAATGTGTGTACATCTTTTTCTTCAGTCCATTTGGTCGATGTTGAGATATTTCATTGGCTAAGTGCCTGCTGGTGGCACTAGAAGAAGTGGAAGGAGATCATCAAAGTCACTGGGATACATCCTCTGGAGACCATGAATGTCTGTGCCAAATTTTACAGCAATCCCTCCGATAGTTTATGAGACGTTTAACTTCAAAACAAAAATCAACCTTGTGGTGGCACTAAAGGAAAAGTCAGGGCATCAGCAAAGTCATTAGATCTCTTCCTCTGGGGACCATGAATGTCTCTACAAATGTTCATGGTAATCTAGCACTGTCATCCTGAAGCTAGCATGACTAAAAAGCAAGAATGTGAATATTGAGGACCAAAACCTTCCACTGAAGCCTCACTTGTTAGCCTTCGAACCAATTCTTACAGCTTAAACACATAAAGAGAGAATGTGGCAATGGCAATAATAACATATTTTTATATAGTCAGTGTGTGTCCATTGTAACATCTATGACCATCAGTCTCCCAGCAGCCATCCCATCTTGGTTTGAGTTGGCTCACGAGGAGCTTGACAGAAGCAGCTGTGGTTGTGTTATCAGCTTGCCTCCGATGGGACTAAAAGAGTTTCAGAAGGCGACAACATAATGTGTCTGCTCCTCTTCTCACCGGGACCAACTCCAGTATCGAGCGCAGTCACCCTGCCGACGTCAACCCATTGATTTATACTTTCTCCTCCCTCTGTCTCCGCTCCTCTCCCCATCCCTCCGCCCTCCCTGGATGACTATATGTCGGCAATGGCTTGTCCAGGACGTGGATCGACTCTTAATACAAGTCTCTCTCACACACACACACACACACACACACACACACACACACACGCTCAGCAGTCTCCCCACCAGGTTTGATTAATTTGGCTCGTAACGCGTGTGAGCAGAGCTATCACTGGCATCCAGATGTTCCACAGCCCTTTTGTCTGCACCCCCCACCACACACACACGCGCACACACACACACACATACACACACACACACACACACACCTGCTTTCATCCCCTCCCCTTGCCTCCAGTAGTCGAGGATGTGATGCGGCGTGTAGCGTGCTGTTGTTTTGATTATTTCTCCTTTGCTTCTGTGAGCCCTCTGCGAGCTGTGACTATCTGCTCCGCATCAGAAGAAAGAAGTGTGTTTTCACAGAGGCTCGCAAAGATTGCATCAAGGACTTAAGGGCAGTTATCAAAGGAAAAGAGCCGTTGTGTAAATACAACACACGAACCCTCTCCCTCACTGTAATCGCCACCAATCGCACAACGACACACTCACCCACCGTCGTGCCAGTGTGGCAACCAACACTAACAAGCAGAAAGTGAGACATCTCAAGGAGCGCCGCGAGGACGCCAGAATCCCATTTCTCAACTCTCTGCCTCAGCGTGGCCGAATGCAAATGGCCAGCCGCAGCGAGCGCCGACAGGGATCCTGAGCCTGTTCTTCACCCCTGAACTCGCCCTTATCACAGGGCTAACCTCCCTCCTCTGATCCGACCTCCCAGCTTTTACCACCTGCTGGACCGAGGGAGACTCTGGACACGGGAGCGAGGAAGAAAGAGAATAAGAAATGGGGTTCAGGAGAGGGTGAGAAATGCAGAGGACGGAGAGGGAGTGATAGATTGCGGCCATTGGGAATGCAGATCAGAGAGATGATAGCCACGTTATGGATGGAGGGCAGCGGTAAAGTTATGCAGCAGGGATGCTTTTTGTTATAGAAACAGGATTAAAGTGGGTTTTTTTTAAGCGTGATTTGACTTATATTCATGATGAATACGTCCCACTTCATCCCTGTTCTGCATGCTGAACTGCTTTCAAAGCTGCAACAAGAGCATTTATATGAAATCTGATTTAATATGTGATTTATTTGGCCATATGAATTACAGGTATACTGACATGACTTATAAAAGAGCTTGACTTTTGAATGACACATCTGCACTTTGTATGTGTTTGTGTGTTTGTACAATTTAACGACAATTACTTTCTACAATCTGAGCCACAGATATGCTTATTATACAGACATTATTGGTTAGAAAATGATTATCTTCTGTTTTATGTAGTCCTGTTTACTACAGAGTGCTTTACTGCGGGGGCAGGAGGTGAAAATAGGACTTTCAGTTATTTCTATGAAATAGTCTTTGAAGCATATAAACAGATTATTTTTGGAATTATTTTCTTACTACTCTGAATCAG
>JAPZEA010000006.1:6641694-6655136 GCA_029783685.1 Heniochus monoceros | reverse complement strand
TAAATGACGGAGTGCAGCTTGTGCTCAGCCATTAATTCTGCTTTCTTTTCCTTTAATGTGTAAATTACTGTGTAAAGAAACAATAAGTCATGTGAATCTAAAAGCCTGATTCCATTCACAAAGTACCTGAGTTGCTCCTGTTTTAGGATGAGAGTATGATAGAGTTTTACATTAATAATGGTCAGCTGGGAGCTTCGTTCTTATTAAAGTCATTACTAACTGACCCACTAATGGGACTAAACACAACCTGCAGGAGTCTTGTTGTTGTGGCCTTGGAGGGAGCACATTTCAAAGCACCAACAGTCTGAAAATAGAAAACTTAGTTGTTTCACTGATGCACCCAAATGACATTATTATACATCTGTCCTGCTGGGTGCTCCCATATTCATCCTTTCACTCAGTTCTCTGTGGAGATGCACATTAGCACGGCGGCGTCAAACTCCTCACTGTAGCGGAGCAGGAAATTAACTTTTTATTGAGGAATATTTTTCCCCCCTAAGCTGGTTTTAGTGGGCAAGAGTGAAAGCCTTTGCCTCGAGTGAGACAGAAAACTCCCCACAGAAGGATCAGAAAATCTGATAAGAAGCTGCAATTCCCTCCTGACCCTGAAACTAAATGTTTGAGGGGAGTGCTGGCGAGTTGTGTCCCAACCAGCGGCTAATATTTTAACATCTGACACGTCTAAACTGTCTACGAGCTTGTACAAGTACGATATTTCAAAGAGGAAAATTGTGTGACATTTCCCTTTATATAGCACAGAATGAGTCTAAACACAGGGGACTTGTGGATTTTCTTCTCTGAAGCGGCACGACTCGTTCCGGAGAAGTTATGTTTGGGAGCTCGGATCTGGAGCTGGATCCCAAGAGCTTTGTGTTTTGATGTTGCAGGATTTGTGAGAAGTGAAAAAGTGGAGCAGTAAAACTATATCCAGACACAGTGGAATATCACAAAAATATAGTCCATCAAACGAGCATCTTCTCCTGTTAAAAAAAAAAAACCTCCTCTTTCCTCTACAGGATGTCAGCTTTAAGATGTGAAGTGGAGGTGGATTTACCGTATTAAAGTGTTATTACTGTTACCCTGAGCTCTTTTACCTGCAACCCCTGTGCTTCGACTACTGATGGGGGCCGACTCGCAGGGCTACAAGCAGCATCAGTGCATCGAGCCAAGTGAGCCATCATTTATGTTAAAAAATGGAGAAAGGCTCCCTGTTAAATCAATACATAAACTACCCGCAGGGTCCACGGTGAAGGCAGTGGAAGTGACAGGTTGCTTAACAAATGGACGGCGGCCTCCCGGAGCCCGCTGACTCAGCGCGCTCCCCCGGTGAAGGAAACGGCGCTCTGGTATGCTGCTCCCGCTCTCCTATCAGTCAGACTGTGTCTACCTGGGAACTGCTGATCAGAGGCTCTTAAATATCACCAAAGCAAAGAGTATAATTCATAAGACAGAGATAAACGCTCGCACGTTTGCCGCTGTTGGGAACCCAGCCAATATTTAAAGAAACATTTCCTGTCTGCCGGTATAGTGCATCACGTTTTTGACCATCGGTGGCTTTCATCACGCCGAATGTTTTGCGGTGCCGGCCGCTATGAGAGTATCAAATATCAGATATAAAAAGCAGCAGAAAATGATCACACACTGCAGGTAACATCCATCCATCAGGGCTGATGAGATCATAAATCCTTCTCCTTCTCAGCCGGGCTGATTTCCTCTCTACTTCACCCAGATGGGTATAAAATGCAGATCAACATCTTCCCCCCTCTCTCTCCATCTCTTCCTCCTCCTCTCTCTAAGCCACCTGTTCTATCCATCATCTGGACAGCTGCTCCTCAGCACTATCAATTCCTCTCCTGTATGCAGAGCCGACCTCTTGCCCCGCTCCGCCTGTCACTCCCCCAAAATCCTACAGCCAGGAATTTTTGACAAAATCTGCAGACACAAGAGGCAGATTGGATTGCCTTGAGGGCGGACAAGTAGCCCCTAAAATGTGCAAAATCATATGTGACTTTTCCCAGAATTCTATTTTTTAATCACGTAGAAGTCCCTCTGCAAGCTCCGGTGGGCGGCTGTAGCTCAGGTCGTGCAGCGGCTCAGCCGTTATTGTAGGGTTGGTGGGTCAATCTTTGCCTCCGCATGTCAAAGTGCCCTTGAGCAGGATGATAATGCTCCATAATGCTCCTGATATGTATGTACGTTGGAAAAAACTTGCTTGCTTTGAACAAATAATTGCACTATTTTTAGTTCTTGAGATATTTTAAAACCACAAGACAGAATTGCTCTCTATTGAAACCCAAAATATTCCCAACAATAGCAACAATACACATATATGACTGACTTTATCATGCTGTTGATTTTGCATGATTTTGCATGCTTCTCCCATGTGTATCTTATGTGTATTTGTGATATGTTGTTGGATGCCTGACTGTGAATTGTGTCTGTTTGTGTCGGTGCAGTAATTGATGGAACCTTGCTGCTACAAACTCCTGCAGCAAAGCCGTGTGTTCATTAAAGTCAACTGAATTGAATAAACTACAAATCCAATAATCTTAACATTACTGGCAACCACTTTATGAAGCCTTTTAAATTGATTACCTTCCAGGCAGTCATTGCTTTACATTCATCTCTAAACGGCATGACAATCAACCTGCTGGAGATTTTTACCTGTTGGGAAGTTCAAGGATGCTCTAACATGTAAGATTTGAGAGTGAGATTACAAAAAGGATTGTTTGAATGTACGCCATCATGAATTTAAATCCGGAGGACAAACAGTGCAGAAACGGGCGTGAAGAAATGGATTGTGTGAATTTGTTTTTTTTCCTGGAATAAGAAAGCTTCTTAGGTGTCGGAGCATCCTTGAAGGCACCGGCATGGAGAGCTTTGGGAGCGCTTGTAACTGTATTTCCACATAATAACACCATTTGTAAAAATAAATAAATAAAGGCGCCGTATATTCACAGCAGTGGATTATCTTTCTAAAGCAAGCCTCTGTATGTTGATTTTCATTGTGCTCACATGAATGGAGACTGGTAGCCGCACGGATGGTAGGAAATCAATGGGAAAACTTGTTCTGTGCTTTAGAAAAGCTGTGCAGTTATATCTAGTATGCACAGCTTAATGGCACTATAACTGCAAGGAGTATGGTCCTTTAAGTTCCTTCGATAGACAACCAGCAGAATATTTACGCAAACTGCTCATGTCACAAGCAGACACCGCCATACCAGCACACCGTCATACACTTTGAACCCATTCCAACAGGTATTGTAGTCAAATTGCATTACATAACAGTAACATACTGGAGGTCTTGAATGGTCTTTAGTTCAAACGAGAGGAGAGGAACAGCAAATTGTGCGGAAGTAGAAATGAGAATCAGGACGGCATCCAAATGGCCCATTCATCCCCAAATCTATCGGTGTAAAGTGCTCCTCTGTATACACACTGGCCACCATTAATTTTGCCACCAGTCAGGCGGTGGCCTTGAAGTAAACATGCACTGTATGATAATAAGTCAGCGCACCACATTTCACGCAAGACTTGCTGTCAAAGGACATCTATCTCTCTTTCCAGCCCCAGCGCCTTCTCCTGCTCTATAGTAGTGGAGGGGTTTTTTTTGCAACAAGTCTTTTTATGTACCTGGTATAAGTCAAGGTGAACAGACAGCCAAATACAAAACACCACTAATTTATATTAGGCTGAGTCTGGGGCCAGGGACGTGTTTGTCTCATAAAGCAGCGGCTGTATGCTTTGCCACCAGCAGAAAGACGACGTGTTGCTCTGCTCGGAAGCAGCCACCTGAAAAACAACTCGGCAGAGGAGACGGTAGTAAAACACGACTCTTGACCTCCCCGTTCTCGCTCGCTCCTCTCGTCCATGCTCTTTTCTTTCTCTGCGTTCACAGGTAAGTGCACAGACAACAAGAGGCTGGATTAAAGGTCAGAGAGAGCAGAGTGTGAAATTGGCTTGAGCTGTTAGCCGCAACATTACAGGTGGAAGTCTTTTTATGATATCAGCTGAAAGGAAGCAGAGTTCGCTTTATTACGGCGTGTGAATATGGGCGATGGATGTTTTGTGCTGTGGACGGGGGCAGGTTTGAGTGGATTTGGCCTTCTTTTACCATTATTATCGGTAGGGTTTTGGGAGGGTAACAACAGAAGGATTTTTATTGAAATAACTCACTGAGCCTACTTCTTTCTCTTCTCTCCTAATGTCCTGCGGCATTCCCTCCCTGAACCCCTAATTACTGCTTCAGTGCTGACATGGACAGCCACTGTACATCACATCAACGTCTCTTTTGATCACACTCTGACGGGTGAGAGAATTTTTTTGTGCGTGTGCGTGCATCTGCATCAGTCTGCCCCTTTTCATCTCACTGTGTAAAAGTGTGTGTGTGTGTGTGTGTGTGTGTGGGTACGTCACATCACTCTGAGTCGTCTAATCAAACTTGCGTGCCTGGTGAACGTGCCTCTGTGGAAAGCGCTGCACATGAAGCTCCGAACAGAATGAGGTCGGCAGCAAAAAGCAGCCAAGACCAGTCCTCCTTTCGTCTCTCGTGCAAACTGGGCAGTGGACTCCCCACGGGGGGGAGCAGGAATACAACACGTGCATTAGACGCCACAACATCATTTATAACAGGCAGACACACTTCCACACAAATGGCTTTCACCACAGAGGTTCCCCATCAGCATTAACGGAGAGAGGTTATAAGAGGCGGAGAGGGGAGAGAGGAGCTTTACTGCCACAGTAAATCTAAGGAGCGACTCCAGTCTGCATCAAGGACGAAAATGACGGCTTTCTGTTCAGTGGAGATTTCACAGCCCTCTGCAAGTCTGTTGAGCCGGTGTATTTGTCAGTAAGTGGCAGCGAATACATTGACTCCCTTGTGGATGTGTGTGTGTGTGTGTGTGTGTGTGTGTGCGTGTGTGTGTGTGTGTGTCATTGGACCTTCTGAGCCCCGTGGCCCACTCAGAGCGCAGACTCTTCATTTCTCCCTCATGCTGGTCAGAGAGATAAAGGCCAGCCCTTGTCCATCATTCTGTCATCAGGCAGCACAGGAGCAGGTGGATCTGCCTGAACCTGCCGTCCACTCAGCGCATGCAGTCACCTCCTCCTTGGGAGGGCGCGTCATAAGTGGTTAAAGAGAAAGATTTAATAACAGCGTACTCACTCTTTTCAGCTGGTATCACATGGCATTTCCACAACAACTTAACTCATGTCAGTGCCGTCTACTGAAGTCAAAAAACCTAAGAAAACTGTGTAGGGCTGCAACTAATTATTCTTTTCCCGATTTAGTAATCTGTCATTTTATTTCTCGATTCATTGATTAGCCATTTGGTTTAGAAAATGTTTATCACAAGTTCCCAAATCCCAAGGTGATGTCTTGCTTTGTCTGACCAACAGTCCAAACCCAAACATATTTAGCTGACCACCGTAGAAGACTAAGAAAACCAGAAAAGATTCTCTTTTGAGAAAATGTAACTCACGAATTCTGCCTTCCTTTGTTAAAAAAATGAATAATTGATTATCACAGTTGCCAATTATTTTTCTCTAGATGGACTATTCTACTCATCAATTAATGGTTGCAGCTCTAAAAATTAAAGGAGAGCATATTTTGAGTTGATGAATGCCTCTGAGCTGAGTAACTGTTAGTAAAATGTGAACAAAATGTGTTGGATGACTTCAAAAGGGTAAGAGGAATAACTTTAAGGGACTGTATGAAAATTACTGGGACAGTGGGGGGGGGGGGTTATTTATGTGGGTTATTAATGTTTCTTTGAACGCTCCTCCTGAAAAAAACTGCAACACCCTTCACACAATATGTCAAAATAATATAAGTGTTAAAGGACCAGTGTGTTGGATTTAGTGGCATCTAGTGGTGAGGTTGCAGATTGCAACCAACTGAACACCCCTCACCTCTGCTTTTAGGAGAACCTACAGCAGCCATGAGAATTTGAAAAAAACGCAAAAGGCGCTCTCTACAGTCAGTGTTTGGTTTGTCCATTCTGGGCTACTGTAGAAACATGACAGTGCAAACATGGCAGACTCTGCAGAAGAGGACCCGCTCTGTCAGTAGACATAAAGAGCTCATTCTAAGTTAACACAACGATTCTTATTTTCAGGTGATTATACACAAATGAAAACATACTTATGAATATTACAATATCCTCTAAATCATATACACTGGTCCTTTAAATTGGTACATGTTTCATCATATGATTTTCCTGCAGTCCCTTATCTGGAGTAATTGGAAATGACAATGAAGTGAACTAAATCAGATTACTGTTTGCGCTTTACTGGTTGACTGTTCACTGTGAACTCCTCCGCTGTCAACAACAACATTCTGCTGCTCATGTGATTCTTTAAAATGCAACTTCCACTGTATTAAAATCCAATGGTGCAGTGAGAGACTTTAAAACGTACTTCAAATAGCAGAAGTGCACAAAAAGCTGCCAAATTAAAATAATTTGAATAAAGGCAAACCGCTGCTAACATTTTTTGTCTTATAATAGTAATTTTTAAGTAAAACCAAATGTTATATCAAATGTCATATTTATTTCTCTTACTTCCACTTGCTGAAAAACTGAAGATTTAATCTGTTTTGGTTCATTACCTGCTCTGCAGACACGAGCAGTGAATATGCTAGACCATGGTTTTATTGTAAAGCCTGTATAATATTCCTCTAGCTGAAGCAATGAAGTGTAAAATAAAGATTAGATGCTGATATTTAAGATGCCTTAAAAATCATGTCATTATTTGTGATGTTTTGACACAGACTTCTGTGTAAAATAACATGCTCACACGCAGAGAATACACTTAAAATATGGCAGCAACATGTTTTTGCTGTTAACACTTTTTCACAGCAGAGCTTGACATTAAAGAAGGAGGGCAAAGACAAAAGCTGAGCAGCAGCCAGACAAATGAATCATAAGTGAATTTCATTAAATGAGTTATCTATCTACTTAAAACTAGTTCTGGCTCACTGAGTGGTGAAATGACATTTGGAGCATCAAGCAGTGTTTATGCACCAGTAAGTGTTCTTCATAGGTAGCTGGCAATTAGGCATGGTGAAACATCTCCAGTAACGTCTATAATTCATCTTGTTGGCATGTGGGAAAGACAACATGGGCCGACTGTTTTGTCTCATGTGTCGGAGGATTTCAATGGAAGCCAATCACGTCCCTTTTTCCACAGCCCGGCCTCCGCCTTGTCATGCTGCCATTTTCTGCACAGACAGACAAAAGACGATGACGAACTCAGACGTTTCCCAATCAGTGTTCCTGGAGCTCAGCCATTACTCATTTAGGGCTACAAGACGACCTTGACACCGGGTGGGCATGCACTGTATGAGGACACACACGCCACCGCAGAGACAGCAAACACATACAGTGCAGTCCAAGAGCACTCAGACACACCACCTCCTGTGTACCTACAGTTGTATGTGTCTGAGCTGTTGGCTGGTTACTACAGAGGCCAAGCTAATCCAGCTCCGGTGTTTAGCGCTGTGAAGCAGCTGGAAGCGCATAAGCTGTTAACAAGTTAAGGTGAAAATGTTCTCTGGCAGGCGCCCTCGCCCTCCTTCACACTTTACCTAGCAGCAGCTCACAGTGCACCTCCTCCACTGACACGTTCAACCTGGCAGCCACCGCCACACGCTTTCACACTTCCACCGACTTCTGCACACACGTATGTACGCTAATGTGTGCATGCACGCGAGCGTTCTCACGCACCGCCGCTACTCTGCATCTGCTCTGATGGAAAAATCAGACAACCCTGCAGGAACAAGCAGAAGTAATACAAGGAATAATTTAGGTGGAAAACCACTGTGCAGAAGCTGCTTTCAATAGCTTTCCTGTTGCAATAAGCTCAGGGTGTGCTGGGTGGTGCTGTGCTGCACTGATCAACAGAAAAACACTTTTATGGATCACTGATAAAGCTGAGTCACCGCAAAGATCATTTTCCAATTGGAAATAGCATTCACATATGCACAGTGTTTTAACCGTCACACGACCAGCCGTCTTAACCGTCAGACGACGTAAAGTGTCACATGTTGTAAACATCTTCAGGAATCTTTCCCATCTCGACCATCCTTGCCACACGACATGAACAAGGCATAAGCCCATGTTTGTTTGCTACCCTCTTCTCCCTCTCACAGGCACTTGTCTGTGTCTGTGTCTGTACATGTCTAAACGGAGGCAGCTGCCCTGCCAGCCTGGCGATGGCCCACAGCACAGGGCGCCTGAGCTCCAGCAGCTCTGGATGGCAGCACGGTCCAAGCGAAAGCTTTTGACAACATGAAGCGACAACAGAAAAGCCCACAGAAACTACAGCACAAGTAGGCCAGATTCTCAGGGAGCCCCCACCTCCTCCGCCTCCTCCATCCCTGTCCTGTCCTCATCCTCCTCTGGTTCACTCACACAGCATCCGCAGGGCTCAGCTTGTCTTTTCAGAGTGAGCCAAGAGTACACTCTTCCACTCTGATGGAGACCACAGAGCTCAATATGCAGTGATAGTTGTCTTCTTCTGCTAACACAAACACAGAGTGGGACTAATGGCTGCCGGGGCATGTGTCTGTGTGTGTGTACACTGCAGCACAGACATCTCCATGCGCAGTATTGTGGCCTGAGCACATGCTGTGTGCTTGCTTTGTGTTTGTGCGTGCAGGCTTGTTGACAAGTGGAAAATGGAAGGCATCAGCAAAACGATGTGCACATCAGTGAGGAGTGGTGGAGTAATAAAGTGGCTCTGATGAAAACTTAATGGCCCATTCACCTTTATTAATGGCTGTGGGAGCAGGATCGTGTGCTCGGGGTTCGCCGCCGTAATAACACGTGTAGCTCTGCGCGGAAAAGCAGCTAAATCAGCCTCACACTCGCTAACTCACTGCGAGAGAAGCTCGTAACAGGAGGGAAGACCCACTAATTGACTCACTGACAACTGGCTAACTAGCAAAATGACTACTGATTTTAGCCAAATGAGCCTTGAACACAGTGAAGCACACTTAAGTTCAGCAAAGGTCAGGTAGTCATTGAATGTATGGCCTGATCTGTACATACAGAGTCCTATCTGTTCTGTGCTTCTGTCAGTTTCAGCACCTGTGAAAAGAAACCCAGGCGTTGCATCCTTCCCTCTTTGCGGATACTACAATCACACAAGCAGCCACTTATTAGTATCTCCCTTTCAAATGCTAATTCCCCTTCATGCATAAATCATAACTCCAGAGGTGGCTCTTATCGTGTAGCAGGGGTTTTTTTTTAAGATTTTGAGTGGGGGTTGCAAGGCTGGGGGGTCCAAACAACCTGCCTGTGGTAACGAATGAAATTATCCCACAACTTGCATGAATAGTAAGCGCCCCAGACACAAGTTTTCTAATAAGGCCACTTGTTTTTGCACAATTACAAACTCCCACAGCCTCAGCAACAGCCTGCAACAAAGCAGTCACATAAACTTTTCCAAAGTCAAGGCCCTGCAAACAGATCCGCACTGGATCACCATGTCGTCAAGTTCACCCTCAAACATTCCCGTTCGCGCATGTGTTTGGCGTTGGATGTAATTGCGCAGCTGCTCACACCACAGGTGAGGAGCATGCGGCGTGGTCCGCACGTTCCCTGAGAGGGTTCAATATGACAAAAGAGAGACGAAATTGAAATCCCTGCTCGTGGGGAGCCCTGAACGGTGAGCAGCCTGCCAACCCAGTGCCACTCTCACAGCTTTGATGTGTGTCTGGCATGCTGTGCTGCAGATGCTGCTCTGTACGATACACCCCCAGATCAATGAATCATTTCTTCTGACTGGAACGCACGGCATCATCCCCGAATGCCTGATTGGTGAAATCTGAGTCATGAGCAGCATCAGTTTGCTGTGACACGCATGATGTGTGTGCGGCATGTATGTGGCCGACCACAGACTTTCATCATGAGGTGTGAGTGAACCCTGAGCTACGGTGGTGTCTGGTGTCACCCGTGTTTCCAAAAAAATCTGAAAAATCAAATGAGCTTCTGTGGATACATGGAGCGATGGCTGATGGATGAGTAGATATTGTTGAATGTGCAACATAACAAGTCATTTCAACAAGTATTTGAAGTCCAAATTTAAAAGACAAATAACTTGTTATGGATGCATAATCAACTTGATTAAATGTCTCTAATCAAGAGCAGTTTTCTTGATTCGGGTGTAATTTTCTTCATTTGTGGCAGTCATTAGGCTTGAATATGATTTGAAAGCTAAATTATTTATTCATTTTTGCTCCTAAAAGATGCCACTCACTCATTCCTGGATCCTACAGCACGCCATGCCCTTCCCACTTCATGCCCCACATGCTCTCATCCATCCACATGTGACGGACATGGGTGTGTGTGTGCTGAAGTACCTGCCAGGAGCTGGAGGGGATCTCTGCGAATTTGCCCAGTCCCCCGAACGTGTAGCATCGGTACATTTGATCCAGAGACTCCGAGCAGTGCCACAGCAAGCCGAAGCTCACGGAGTCCTTGTTGTTGTTGTGGTGGTGGTGGTGATTGTTCCTCAGCTGGTCCTTAACAATCCAGGCAGGCGATATGAAGCTGAAACTGCAGACGGCGACCAGAGCGGAGGAGAGGAGCACCCAGAAGCAGCCCACACAGCTGAACATGGTGGCAGCTTGGGGCAGAAAGCCCGGAGACAGACCCAGATCGATCCCAAACCCGGCTTCTTCTTCTTTCTTCTCCCGGCCCAGGAGCGAATGCATTTGGAGCTCACACCTTCAAGAGCAAGACTTCAACTTCAGCCTCTGACCAGCACTACATCAGCAAATCAATCACTGGACATCCGCAGAGGCAGCCCCGTGTGTGTGTGCCCACAACATCTGGTCCGAGAAGACAAACCGCTGTGAAACCGTCCAGAACACATCAGCGGGAGTGATGGTGACACAGTAAAGTCAAGTCATCCGCGCCTCCACTCAGCCTGGAAAAATGCCCAAATCTGGCACACACACGCACGCACGCACAAGATGTTTGTCACACCCAGAACTGGCTGCGCAGTTGTCAGAGCGGAGCAGGTGGAGGAGCAGCGCAGTTCAGAGCCACGAACACAAACACTAACATGTCCCGGAGCCGCTGGTCTCCTCCGCTCCTCTCAAGGCACTTGCTCTGCCTCGGCACGGACAGCGGCGCACTTTGCGTTTCAGGGAGAGTGCGTCTGGAGCGGACCGCGTCAAGCTCGCACGGGTTAAAGTGACTACTTCCGGAAGTGATTTTCAAAGTGAAATCCTGGGAGAGGAGGCGCGGCAGGGTTTGAGGCGGCGCTTTGTGCACCCCGGAGCCCTCACAGCAAAACAAGGAATACATCTAAATATTTATGACTAAAGGGGCACTACACTGGTTTTACACAGAAATGTCAGCTTACGTCCTATTAGGAGCACTTCTCAGTTTCAGCCAATGAAAACAGTTATATAATGTCTTTTATTGCTTTCCAAAGACAAAATAACCATGTAGAGGTCATCAATTGATGCTATATTGATTGCATCATGGGAAATGTAGGAGCCAGTGTCTTGGGAGCTGGAAAGTCAGGATAACGTCTCCCAGCTGAAACTATTATCGGCTTTTGAGGTACAAAGTGGTGTTAGGCGGCAGGACAGGCTGGGGGTAACTGGTAAGCATGCTAACCTCAGATATATCATAGGTGACTTTGACAAAATGTCAAAACTATTGTTTCTTCACATTCTGTAACTGATGAATCACACCTCTTTAGTGTAAATAAGCAGCTTATGGAAGAACAGAAAGTAATCATATAAAAAAAAAAATGACTCTATGCATTTATGTGGTGTAGTGTGGTGTATTACAATATCACACCCTAGTCTATCAACATCAGCAAGTTCCAACAAGTTGAACTTTTAAAAAAGTGGATATAAACACTCTCCAGGTAGACAGGTTTTTGGCATACACCCACAACATCAGGGCCTTGGCGGTTTCAACACATAAACAGACTTGTTTGTGAATTTGGGGAATGCAACAGTCAGTGTTGACACTTAGGTTCAGTCTGATAGATAAATGGAGGAAAATGTTTCTACTGGAGGACTGTGGTTGCAAATCCTTTGAGACCTTGTTTAACATTACTTTTATTCTGAAGGCAAACCCACACCTTTCCGGTGTTCTGCATGTTGTCTCTTTGTAACCTGACAGAACAGGCGTCTGGCCACAAGTACTTGTCAAAATGCATCTTACACTTTGTGCACAAGGTTATGTGTATTGATACGGCTTCCATACAGACAGCGCGGAACAGCACTTTAATAAAAACAGTAGGCCTGCAAGAAAGTATTCATTAACCGTTTTTTAATCTCAATGAAATGTAATTCTCAGCAAAAGGAAATACTTCTCATCGACATGTACAGTAAAAGTGATTAATGTTGTTCATTGTTGCACAGATGCAGGCCTATGTCATTCAGTTATTGTAACAGCATCTCAGCCAATCAGAGCTCAGGACAGGGACTGTCCGTTTGTACTGAGGTGGGCGTTGCCTCTGCACGTGCAGGTAGCATCGGTCTGGAAACCACAATGAGCTCGTGACACTCCGAACAGAATGTAGCGGTACAGCTAGCTAATTAACGTGTAAAATCTTTATCACTCCAATTAGCTTGAGCTGTAGGCTAATTGTATCTTTACAATACATAATATATCAAATTCACCGTAATCCAAATCCAATTATTTTGAACAATGCGAGGACAGAGCTGTTTTCATGCGGTATTCCTGTCGTTAATGCTGCACAGAGAGGAGAGGTAGCGACAACACTGACACCTCTGAAAATGAATTCAACAGTTGAAATGCTTTATACTGTACTGAGGTGACTTTTGAGCCCTTTGGGTTGAACTGTACTTTACAATTGATGGATTTTTCTAGTCTTGTAGACATACTTATTCCTATGTCAGAAATAATATACTGTGTCATCGTTTTTCGTGCTTTACCCCAACATAGCAACACAGCCAGCACTGCCCCCACCTGGTCAGAGGTGATAATAGTCTGCCCTGAACTGTTCGGACCAGGCTTGTCACTTTTTTACCCACATTTTAACTTTATTACTCTTTGGAAAATGATAACTCTGCCTGTAAACATAAACATTTTTCTGTATCAAAATAACCACAGCCTGCAGTGGGCTGAAACTGCAATTTTATACAAACACTTCAGCTAAAAGTGTGTCAAAGGAAAAAAAAAAGGATGACAGACAAAAACATTTCATAATATATGTATTTAAATCAAACACAATTTAAATATATTATAGATTAAGTACACATACATGTCAGAAAACTGTAGTGGTACATAGTACCAAGAGTCTTTTCTGGTTCTTTTCCACGTCTTGGTAAGGCTCAAAACAAATAAAAAAAAGGTTCAATTCACCGAAGCACACCTTCCAGTTGTACAATCCGGTCATCACTGACATTTGTTTCAATGATGCATAAAAAAAAACAGCAATCACCATAA
>JAPZEA010000006.1:6443453-6455487 GCA_029783685.1 Heniochus monoceros | reverse complement strand
TACTTTATTTCCATGTATTTATGCTGAGTCCACTAAAGAGGAGAAGAAAAAGCTTACAGCACCTGGTATTCCCAGGCGGTCTCCCATCCAAGTACTAACCAGGCCTGACCCTGCTTAGCTTCCGAGATCAGACGTGCTCAGGGAGGTATGGCCGTAAGCCACAGGGTCACACGCATACAAGCTTTTTATACATTTGTACTGTATTCTTGCAAATGTTGCAAAGAGAGACATACAGACAGACAGACATAGAGACAGACAGACAGACACAGAAAGCCAGCAAGACAGAGAGACAGACAGGCAGACAGGCAGGATTACAGACAGACAGACAGGCAGGATTACAGACAGACAGACACATAGACAGACAGACGGATGGACAGACAGATAGACGGATGGATGGACAGACAGACAGACGGATGGACGGACAGACAGACAGACGGATGGACAGACAGACAGACCCACTGAGTGTTTTGGTGTCCTGTGGAGCAGAAGGGTCTTTGTCAGAGTTCCAGCTGGTGAATAATTGACGGCGTTACAGGCGTCGTGTTATATCTGCATGATGTGGCCGACTCTTCAGGAGCACAGCCCGCATGTTTTATTCATCTGCTTCATCCAACGTTCACAAGACGCAGAGACATGGCCACGATGGCAGAGTAGGAGCGCAGACAGTGAAGAAGAAAATGAGAAAACGAGAATCATCTTTTCATTAATCCAGGAGGTGTTGCTGAGCACAGCGGCTTTGATTTTTTTTACGTCTGAATCTTTTTTTGCTGCTTCGCCTTCACACAGTTATTCAGAATCACAGCTGGGAGCTTCCCAGTTCAACCAGCTGTCTGACGCTGGACTGAAATACAGCCATCAGATGACTTGTGACTGAAAAACGAAAGAAGACAGACAAGTTTTTTGCTATCAAAGGATATCATGAGATTATAGGTATATTTTAGGATAGCAGGACCATCAGCTGGACTCTGCTTTAGTTGTTCTTAGACAGGAAACAGCTTCACACATTTCCTGGAAAACTCAGGCTGCTCTCAGACTTTGAGGAAAAGAGATTCAGTTTCAACAAAACGGCGAGATGAGCAGAAAACAGAATCCCTGACATCAGCGCTTCATTTTAGCAAGAGCGTCTTCAGACCGGTGTGGTTCCTGTTACATGATGGCTCCTCAGCCTTCAGAGCTCAGCACTTTGCCTGAGATGAATCCTAATAAACATGATACTGAACATGAGACCTGCAAGCCAGAAATCAGCCGATTGCTCCTTCCTGTCAAAAACACGACCACTGCTGAGAAAACATCAAATTTTGGTTTTGTGGCACATTTTCTGTTTGGGTTTAGTCTCGGTGTTTCCAGCAGCAGCAGGCAACTGTTTTCATCACTGTGCACATCACATCCTCATTCCTAAACCACTGAGGACGACTGCCAATGACTCCCAAACTGACATATGTCACTGCTGGAGAGTAGCAGCAACTGGCCGCCGCAGACCTTCGTCCTCATGGTGTTAACGCTGTGAAACAGTCGCAGTTTGTTTGGGTTTACGCACCAAAGCTTCTCGACCTGGTTTATGTTAAAATAAGTAATAAGTGACAGCCTTACTTGTGGTATTTGCCATAAAAGTGTGTGTGCGTGTGTGCACCTTTCAGTAGAAAGATGAGGGCTCAAGGTGTTTACCTTACTGTCCTTTCGGAGAATCTCTCTGTCTGTGGCAACTGTCAGACAAATACGACCACAACAGAAATAACGTTAGACAGACGTTTAACTTCAAAGCTCCACAACATCATCAAGAGACGCAACGTTGTGTCACTCAAACATCAAACAGTCACATGACAGTGTTGTTGGCAGCATGTGGCATCAGCCGGTCCTCACCAGGAAAACGGCCGTACAGGTCGTCTGTGGAAGCAGGTAGTTATGGTTAATGTTAGGCTGCGACCTCTAGGGGTGGTAGTAATTATGACCGGAGCAAAGGAGGAAGTCAGGTGACGCAGTATAAAGAGCAAGAGAGTGATCACATGGAGGAAGGTGTGTGTGGGGTGTGTCGTTAAAATGTTTGCTCGGTAGCTGAAAGAGGTCTGATCTATTGTGATCTCTTTGGGTCTCTCTTTATATAGGTTACATTGAACACACCAGCAGAGCACATCAAATAGCTCTCATAAGTGTGTGTGCTGTTGCAAGTGCAAAAGACACGCAGCAGGGATTGCTCCTGTTGGGTTGGACAGTAGTTGTGCTCAGTGAATCTAATACTATGATGTTCCATTGTGGAAAATCACTGAGCTCTGTGTTGTGGTTGTCGTTTTATTCCCTCGCAGTTCTCATGGATGCAATGCAAGTATTTCTATGGAGTCCGCCCATTCGCTGTACATGTAGCCGGCCAGGCAGACAGGAAGACAGCTTTCTACAACGTGGCTCTGACTGTTTATCAGACACGAACTTTGACACCATCAGAGCAGGAAGTTTGGCCCTTGAGGGAGCCAAGCTCTTAGAAAGATGAAACAGAGGATGAAGCAGATGAAATATGCATGAAGACTGTATCTATCTCAGCTCCTATTACAGTATGCCTGGTGAAGAAGGGACAGGGCAGTTTTCTGGGCAATAATGGATAGCTGTGACTGCTGCGAGGTGGCACAGTTCAGTACATCACTAATTCCTTGTTTGGCTTGGGCCGAACACATCAGGATGTGGATGCTTGCATGCAATTTGTTGAAGGGATTCATTTTGTTTGTGTTCGTTATGTTAATAAATTCCACATGTGGGAGATATCATCAGCATACAAAATACAGCAGCTATTTTGAGGATTGAATAATAGTATTTTTTAAGTAAAAATGCCAGCTTCTTAAATGTGAAGATTTTGAGCTTGTGTCTGTCATACCTGATAGTAAATTGAATATATTTTGAACTGGATCAAACAAGAAGACATCTGAAGGCATCGCCTCAGGATGTGGGAAGTTATTAATTGCATTTTTTCGCTATTTAATGACATTTTAAATATGAATCAATAAGATAATGGGCAGATTAATAGACAATGAAAATAATCAGCTGGGGGAGTTATTGTTCATAACTGTAAACTTAATCTTAACTGCTTTGTTGGAGTTGCTGTTCGGCTGATTACTTGTATTTATACCAGTTATACTGTACTACGATATAGTTACAAACACAGAGTGAGAGGCTTGATTTGTATTTTCAGAACATTGGCTAATGGGCATAATTGTCATGTCCATGAGTTACAGTGTATTTTATTATGAAATAGAAACATATTGTGAGATTTAATGTTTTAGAAGCCAGAGTTGAGCTGTTCATTTGGAAAGTAGTTCGTAATCAGCACATGAATAGTGCTAAAAGTTAACTTTAAGGACACAGTCTGAAGAAAATTGGCTGACTAATGCAGATCGATGTTATGCTTTGAAATGTGAATATTGTATCTGACGTGTAAAGGGGGAATTGAACTTCACAGCCCCTCCTCTTGGATACTCACAATTAATGAGGCAGGATTCCTGAGTAAGCACAATTATTTTGAAAGTTTGGGAACCCCCTGCTGTGGAGGCCTAAAAGATGGCTGAACAACCTATAGATCTATGTCCAGATCAAAGGAAATCATCAATTCAGCATTTTCCTCACTAGCTTCGCTCCTCTAGCTCGTCTTGAAGTAAAATGTGCTGATTTAAGCAGCAGTTCTCATCTTTAGGCTGGTTCATATTCAGATGCTGAGAAGTTTTTGTGTGTTTTGGCTCAGAAATTATAGTATCATACTAGAAGGCTCTTTCTAGCAATAATTCACATCAATGTCACCACACAAAGGCAGTTGGCACAATAGTCAATGGCCTCAAACACAATACACACGAGCATATACTTATATAAACGTATACAAACATGTACATACCACTTGTGAACTATTGCTTCTTTACTGTAGGCTCAGGGTTCTCCACTGGACCATTTAAAGTCAGTTAATATTTTACAGCTGTAGGGATTCTGGTGTGTTTGGCATCTGGGCTTTGCTCATATTCAGCTCTCACAAATGGCTACTGACTGCAGAAGATGTCACACATTTGCTGCATTGTTTTGCGTGAAACTAGACTGCAGCTTCCCTCGCACTGCTTTTGAGACGGAGGTTTGCGCCCTGTTGCGTACTAGTTTCAGATCCCTCCAGACTAAAGGGGAAGCCCAGAGGGAGAGCAGAGACCGTCTCACAGCATGGGACACAGACTAATCCCACACTCTTCCTGTTTCACTTTAGCTGAGATAATGACTTTGCACACACCGTTTCCACAGACCCAGGTGCTGTGCAGATGCTTCAGAGCTGCTGACGTGGTCAGGCAAAATTAATACATTAACGCATGCATGTAAGCGCACATATTTGCCTGTCCACATACTGTCTACTGCAATACTGTAGTATGAGACTGATGTTAAAGTGAAAGGGATCGTAATTACACAGTACAGTCTGTGTTTGTGTAGCAACAGGAATCTGTTCTGGACTCTGTAGTTTGAGTGCAGATGTTGGACAGATGTTCAGCTGCTGTAATGGTAATGTGATATCAGTAGCAGCAGTAGCAACATATCAGTGTCACACGGAGAGAAGTTTATTTTCAGTATTTTGATACATTGTGGTTGGTATCATTTCATCATAGTTCTAGAAGAGTTTTTGTAAACTAAAATAATGAACTGTGTTCTGTCATATTAATCCATCTTCAGATCTTCATGTTGCAGAGCTTCAAGGTAGCAAGAAACGCCCTCATGTACAGTAATAAAAAAAACCACAACAAAATCTTGCTTGACCTTTACCTTGATCAGTTTACCATCATGTGTTTTAAAATATGAAATGACTGGTAGCTGTTAAATATTTCACTGAAGTTATCTAAACCATCTACTCCTTACTGGTGCAGTATTGCTCACAACTTACAAGGCACAACTTAATCCCCATGCATGTGTGTGAGTGGAGTTTTACACAATAAGAAAGTGATAGACTACTGTGACTGTAAGCAAAAAAACCCAATATTTGATTGAATATTTTCTAATTTTGTCAAACAGTTTTGACGTCTTGGAAATAGGGACTCAGTCACGAGCCAGAAGGCTTCAGTTCACTGATTTTTAAATGGATATGGACTTAAATAGAAAATAGGTTCATATTTAATTGAATAGTTATTTTTAAGGTGACAAGTACATAGCATAGACCAGTGAGCAATGAATTTGTAATCCTACAGTCTGTTTACAGTTGTAATTGTTCACAGTTTGGATGGTTGGTATAATGAGAGCATGCTCTACTTTCAGTGATCATGGAAAAAGCATTATTTTAAGCCGCGCTCTCAGCTGAATCACCATCATTGCACGTTTTAGATTTGTTTTCACATCCTGTGCAACAGTGATGTGTCTAAGCGGAGAGTGTGACTCAGTGCTCTTTCCTGTGGACGGAGGGAGGAAAACGGAAGAGAAAGAGGTGGGCGGTGCTCAGGAGCTCCAGTGTGCCTGCTAATGGTTTTGTCTGAGGAGTGTTGTACTCAATGGTCCGTCCACTCGGCCTCTTGTGTAACGCAATGACAGGAATCCTCTGAGAGCCACCTCACCTAGCGAGCATCCAGCCACGTGGATTTCTGTTCTATCATTATTTATTAATGTTTGGCCTGGTTCATACTCCAGGGGTCTCCTAATTCTAATTCTGTCAGTGTTCAGTTTAAATGCAAAGGATCTTGGCAGTTTGGAAGCTTATTCCTGTTCCTGAAATTCTTTGAAATTTCTTCTTATATATGTTGTTTTTATGGCTGAGAGATGGTCAGTATACTGGTGATTACTGGTCTATCATCATGGTGCTTGTGAGTAAGAGGAGGAAGTCAGTGCTTTTCCTCCAAGTCCATGTTCTACATAGGGACACCTTGGACTGTGCCATTGTTCTTGTACTGTGGCCACTTGTCAGTGGAAAAGTGCTGTCCTTTTTTGATGCACTGGTGACTCCCACAGGTTAGCTGGGACACCTGTATGGAGTGGGACATAATCCTCTGCATGTGCTACGTCCTCCTGGTGAAAGTCCTCAGTGTTACATAGATACAAAGCAGGGTTGGATTTTTTGTCTTGGAAAGGTTGCTAATTTGTAGCCATTACACCGGCATGGCTCTGTGAATGATGATATCAGTCTGACAGTCGCTTGGCCCGTCACTTTGATCCAGACTAAAATATCTCAACATTCAATGTTGGACATTCATGGTTCCCAGATGGTGCATCCTAATAAATTTCTATTTAACTGTGCTAATGATCTCCTGACTTTTCATCCAGCACCAATGTCATGGTGGTGGAAAAGTCATCTAGTGTATTTTTCATTGAAATGTCTTGAAAGCTATTTTGCATACTGAATTACTGAAATTTGGACACCACTGGCAGGCTTACCACACTTGTCCTGTAGAGATGTGTTATATTTTGGTGTGTTCCAAATCCATGTGTGATTTGTAATAAAGGAAAATCATGTCATGGGTTGATATTTTTAAAATATGGCTCCTATCAGGCATGCTTTTTCAGTGCTGCAGATATCCAGAAAGGGTAGCCTACAATAGAAAATAGAAAACAGTCACATTTGTCTAGTTGTATCTCTACAGATGGCTTTACTTTGCTTTCCTTGGAAAAAAACAAGATAAAACTGTTTACCAGAACTGTGTTTGAAGTGTCCCGATACATAATTGCAACAGACATCTTCTAAACTTTAGCAACAAGTATCTTCTGTGGTCATGATGTAATACACAGTTGCCGCACAGTCGCACAGTATGTGACCAGTTGCAGTGAACAATCACAGGAACGGTTCAGTGTTTTAACAGCATTTAACAAGGCTGCAGTCAATACATTAGTGTCTGCCAGTGACAACATTACAGAATCGGTGTTGTTCAAAGCGTGCACCCCACGTCAAATCACATTCAAAATCTGGATCTGCAGCAGGGTGTGAAACAGCATGGCGTGCCTAAAAAACATTCTGAACTGTTTCTCAACCCTTTGCAGCGCTCTTTTAAAAAGCAGTTTTTGTGGTGGTGTAGGGGTGTGGTCAGACCAAGTTTTCAGTTTACCACTTGCCACAAACTGAAGCTTGTTTCATCCCGGACCAGAGTGCAATACGCTCTCTACCCACATGCTCCACGGCCTTGGCATGCCGTATGCTGTGGGATCCAAATTAGACCAGTATGGTAGAGCATAAAATGCAGACCCCTCCACAAATGATCCACCCTCACATTAAGACGTGTTTCTGAGACAAAGACTGGCTTTGTCAGGGTTGGTAGCTGCTGTTTGTGCCCAAACAGCCTACAGATCCCTTTGGAAGTTGAGAACTCATAACAATGCCATAAATCAATCTTTATTTTTCATATCCCGCTTCAAGGAGCCAGACGTGAGTCGGACATACTGTATTGCACCAAAATTTGACTGAAGCAGCACAAGTACTTGCTTTACACGGCTGTGGTTTTTAATTTAAGAATACAGTGGAACAGTTGTGTCTCACTCACAAACCACGAACACGCATGGTCCCTGGTTTAATCAGATTTCAAGCCACTGTCCGGAGGACAAAGTACACCTGCATTTCAAACAACAGTGGTTTAGGCTGTGTGATTCTAATAAAAATCATTACCCTCTTTCTGAAAGTGCATGGCCCGGTAGATGCAAAGCCACATGTTCCTCCTACTCCTCCTCCCGGTCCATTATCCCGTTGTTGCTGTCTGTTCTTCACAAGTAAGAAAAAGTCTGGAAAAACTGTGAGAAGAGAAAAACATGCCCATGGCTGAGACTCTGTCCCTCTTTTCCTCTTTCTTTGAGAGAGAGTGAAAGAGGCAACGGCACACACAGCACAGCGGTTGGCAGCCTGCAGTACTTCCTCATCCTGACTGCTGTATTGAGGCAGACAGCCGTTGCTCCTGACCCTTCATTTTCACCCTCAGACTTTCTCCGTAGAGCTCAGCAAAGGACGAATATTTTGGTCAGTTGTGCTTCAGGGCACTCAGGCGGAGGGCAGGCTCTAGGACAGCATCAAGTACCAAACACGTGAGTGAACTGCACCACTTTTTTTTTTCCTTAAGCATTTTTTCTGACACCAATCTGCCATCATCACCCTGTTTGTCATTGCTCAATACCTTGAGCTCTCCGATGATGTTGCAATATGTTGTTGTATCTTCAGTCACTGTTTTACAGCTTTATAGGGGCTGTGGAGTTTATTTTGGATTGAAGATGTGATTGGCAACTGTCGGGTTGGAACAGGGAAGTTTGAAAAAGGAAAAACTGAAGTCATTTTATATAATGGGTTAGGAAGAAAGTGACTGAGAACATCTGCTGCTGCTATTTCTGCCAGGTTTCTCTCATTTCTGTCAACCACTGAAAATACAACTCTGAATGGGAAATGTGGCTTGGACTAAAATGTGCAACCTGTGAAGTACTCTATGCAGGAGTAGTACTTACATAAGGTTACAACAGTGGCTTACCAGAGGCTGCTGTATTTAGGCTTATGTCATGCTTACAGCATGTTATATTTAGCTTTATGTTACTTGTGTTTAGGTTAAAGTGCACACCAATTAATCAGACAGGCAGGAACACACGAGAGGATGTGATGACACGCAGTGACATTTCACCTAGCATCTTATATCCTTTTTTTTCATTAAATACAGTCACAAGCATACGAGACGCTTATTAGTCACGTTGCATGTTAGTACACATGGTGGTCTGATGGTAAAGATCTGTCTAAATTCATCATAGCTGTAAAGCCTGGTTTGGTTATGCTTTGTTGTGTGTTGCAGTGCTTGAATCTTTTTAATGCTATTCTCTGTGGATGTAGAAATTACTGATGAAGCAAAGCAGCACAGTCACACCTGAATGCTCTATGCTTAATTAAGTGCCACCACAAGAAGACAGCAGGTTTTGCAGCCTCTTCTTTGTAAGAGTACAGCTTCCCCTTCTGATCAATGATTTTTTTTTTAAGGGCAGTGTAAATGGCAGTGACAGGATGTTCGTTCTCATGCACAGAGTTCCTCGTGCTGGGAGGATGCATTTCATTTGTATCTGCTCAATATTCTACACAAACACATGAGCTGAGCATTTGAAGCATTGTACCGGGGCAGCCTGTATTTAAGGTCAGAGGATGGTCAGGAGTGGTTAGCTAGGATTTCCCTACATGATCTGAGGAAATTTTTGTGGCAAGCTGAGTGGGCCAAGTTACGCATTCGTACAATGAATGTGCACATGTGAGACGGTATTTCCTCTGTAACCCGTACAGTATAGAGGTGGGTCTGTAAGGAATAATTATTGGTTTTGTTTGAACATCTGTCCCTATTTTGCTGCACAGCAGTTCTACTGCAGGACGCACCTTTAAAATAATTATACATGTGGATCTTTTTCAGTAAAAATCTAAAGAAAACTTTTTCTAAATACTGGCTTTATATTCATGTGTACACTGTATTTGTATCTGATATAATGATATCATTTAATTGATATGATCGTAATGTATGAGAAAAAATGTCTCTTTTGACATGCCGAATCTGTTGTATTTCTTGGTCTAATCTGATTGGATGAGCTATTTACATTATGTATGAGGCCTTGTGTGATGATGAAAGCACCCCGTCTTTTCCCTCAGGGTTGTCTCATGTCAGATGGTGTGTGAGAGATTGTTTCATCCAGGACCAAACTGATAACAGTTGGTCTTGACTCCCAGAGCTTTTTCCTTATCTCCTTTCAGCAGTCCAGTCCAACAACAACCGTCAGAAATAACCTGCGAAACTCCTCCACCACGCTGTCCTATATTCAGCCTTTACATTCATCTTCCTGTTTTTGGAAGGCAATATAATTAAGGCAGATGACAACCCATTACTTATAGCTGTGGCGACTATAAATTATCTTTGGTTTTCTAATTGGGTATTTTTTAAAGCAAATTCCACATTTAGCTCTGTGCCAGCCTTGTTTAAGCCACGATGTCATCACCCTACGTGGTTGTTATGTCAGACCGTGCAAGCTGTAGTGTAGTAAACATCGGTGAATGTCTGCGTCTTTGATAGCCCAGTTGCTTTTACAGGGAGATACCCACACCTCACACTGCATGTCTTAACTCTTGGCTAGTTCAAGTTTAAAATACAACCCGCTATCTGCCTCTCAAAGACATTTGGGTTCCTAACTAGGCCGTTGTAAAGTAAGTGGGACACAGTTCTGGCTCCGGAGAATCATATCTCTGCAGAGGGATATGGAGAGGTCATATTTGCAGAGTTAAGTCCTGCAGTGGGTCAAAGAAGGTGAAAACAAAGTGGATTAGACTGGATAAGACAGGAGATTTGTCATTTTAAAGGTTTATGTTTTCAAACAGTGCATTATTTTTTCTCAGTTGCCTGATTTAATTTATTCCACAAAATGTTTGGTTGTTGCTCAGTTCCCTCCTATATCAAAAGTGAAAATGATCTAACCCTGTGGGATACATCCTCAATTTTGCATCACTTCCTCAATAGCCTACACAGACAAAGCATTATGAGAAGCGAAGAGTGTCACTGTAGCCTTGTAAAGTAACCTAAAGGGAGGTGAGCCCTTGCTGCTGAGGTGTTAGGCTACCAGGCCAGGCAGGAGTTAGTCACAGGATCTTGTCTAGAGAGCTCTCAGTATCATATGATGGGCCAGGAGGGACACACACGCTCTCATATGGGCAAAAAACAGAGCATGCAGTGTGTTCTTAATCAGATAAACCCCTAAGCACCCGCAAACATTCTCTAATGAAATGATGTAAAAATATCCCAAACTGTACGTCCTCTGCTGGGAACATTTTACTGATGTGGATCACCTGTATTGTTTACAGTAGTCAGTGGCCACACCTCTCCCAGCACCATCATAGCGTTATTTGTTGGACTGCTGATTATTGGTTGCTGCAGATTTTTTCTACAGCATCTCTTGCCCTCCTCTGAACCGTTGTCTGACCACATTCAACATTTCAGTAAGTCCAGCAAACGAGACGAGTATAAATAGTTTGGAGCTGAGGGAAAAAAAGTGCTTGCAGAGACTAGAGGGTATCCCCATTAACAGCACTGTTCCTCTCAGAGGCAGGAGATCAGGTTACCTTAACGCTGATCAATGACTCAGCCGGTCCACTGGGAGCTACAGAGCTCTTTACCAGTACACACTCTCCTTGGTAAAGTGCACTCTTCCCTCCTTCCATTTCCTACAGCTACTCTTTGTCCAGATGTGTGCATTTCCTTCTGGACACCAAATGCACACCTTTAACAGTCTCTGTGACCACATCCTGTTGGAGTTGGAAAAATGAAGCTATTATTGTACTGCTTTTTATGCCAACAACAGCTGTGGCCGCATGCATGGTGTTTTCTGGTCCATCCCATTCTTGTGAACGTGATACCTCAGGAACCCTTTGAGGAAATTTTGTCAAATTTGGCACAAACTGATTAGATTTTGGTGGTCAAAGGTTTCTGTGATGATAAAAAAAAATACATTTTTGGCCATAACTCAAGAATTCAAGCACTAATTATAACAAAATGTTACATAAATTCTCAGAGGATAAAGTGATGAAATGATGACATTTTATATCCAAAAGGTCAAAGGTCAACTTCACTGTGACATAATGTTCTGCAAAAACACTTTTGTGGCCATTATTCAACAGCATAACTCAGGAACAGAAGGGGAGACTGTGACCATATTTCACATTTGGTCAGATACTGAAGTGGTGACACTAAACTTGGGCGTCCACCTTGAAACTGCGCTGATTGTAGAGATCGTCTGTGCTTCCAGGTTGACGATGTGTGTGAAGCATCCACCTTTTAAAATATGTACCAGAAGCTCATTGGTTCTGCTGATATTGAGCTTCAGGTGATTGTTGTTGCACCGTGTGGTGAAGCTCTCCATCTGTCCTCTGCACTCCTCTGGAAAAATAGTCTCTAAGTGAAGACAGCATGTTTCTCACTGGAAATTATTCACTGGAGTCATACATGTCAATGTAGTGACAATATAGTATAGACAACATAATGTAGTCAATGTAGTTCAGTTTCACCAAAAGTACACTCATTCATTCATTTTCCATACCCGCTTATTCCGTGAGGGTCGCGGGGGGGCTGGA
>JAPZEA010000006.1:6325020-6336169 GCA_029783685.1 Heniochus monoceros | reverse complement strand
ACCAGTGTTATAAAAGACAAGACAAGACCAATCTCTGTGCCTTTGAGAATTCTTTCTCAAGGCAAACATACTAGTTAAGTTTGTTTGATACTGCCTGTCTGCTCCTTTTTGCTCAGGTGAGAGCATTCACCCATCTTCGTCTGTGCCCTGCCTGTCAGCTCACCTGAAGAATCTCCTGAAGCCGCCTCTGTCGTGCATTCATCTCATCTCTCCGTTGACCTAGTACTCGCAGCAGTAAAGTAGACTTGCTGCTGGACTTCTTCGCCGTCATGGAGGATTGGGAATCCGGACCACGTGGGAGTGCTTCCTGAACTCTGATCAACATTTAAATCCCTGTTTGGATTGAACTGTTAAGCTATACATTAAAAGACTTTACTTTAGTTCCTCTGTCTCTGGTATATCTTTGTCTGGGTTTGGCATCAGAGTCCTGGGGTTAAAACACCCCTTTGTAAAACATATAACAGGAAAAGGTTGCAGGGGAGAGGGACATCTGGAATACCCTGCCTAGCCTGCTGCCACTGCGACCCGACCCCAGACAAGCAGAAGAAAGTGTGTGTGTGTGTGTGTGTGTGTGTAATCAAGTATCTAGTGTAAAAGGCTTCCTGGTTAAAGCTTAAACTATGTGGCTGTCTATGTTTTGCGTCTATCTAAACTCCCTCAGCAGCACTAATACTTCAAATAACACAGCATAAAAGATGGGAAATAATGAGTCTGGGATCATTGCACCTGTCCAGTTGAGACACAAAGAGAAAAGGAAAAGTTACCCGGCTTGTTCAATCAACAGTCAACTCTTACCAACGGCAATCACGCTTTCGCAGCAGGAGAGACAGGCTGCAACACAGGAATTAGCTTCACAAGCCAATTAATGCATCAAACTCAGCCCCTGCTGCTGGAGACTTGGCAGGGCCATTACAGCTCCACGTCCTTCCCTTTCTCCCATCTCCCTGTTTTGGATGAGGAGCTGCCCCCTGGGCTTACATGTATTTCCTGCAGATCCAATTTCACCTGAGTGCAGCACTGTGTCAGTCACGCTGTCAAGGAAATGTCCTTCCCTCTCACCTCTTTTCTCTTATAATGAATCCATTCAATTTAATCGTGTTTTGGAGACTTGGAAGTGATGCAGTCCTTACAAGCTGAAATTAGCATAAGGGGACAATACACAATGCTTTCCTATACGAAAAGTGGAACATGAGGAGATATGTGTTCAAGGGTGGGTAAATGCAAATGTTAGGTTGGGATCACTTTTATTGTAAAAAAAAAAAAAGAAAAAAAAAAGGATAAAATAAAATAACGTGTATATATGCAATATTCATGAAAAGTAAAACCTTTTCTTCTTCTGCATCAAAGGCAGATTAACTCACTGTGCAATCGACACTCTGTATGATGTTTATCTCTCAAAGGCAGCTTCTACATTTTACAACCTGAAGCTGTGTGGCAGAGACCAATGGGAGGTGATAAGGCAGATCACAGGTGCAGAGGCAAAAACTACACAAGTGATGATGGAAATTTAATAAAAATGTAAATTCCTCTCAAGAGTTATAAGAAGCAATTTGAGGATCTGCAGAGCAACGTTTGGAAGATTAGACGGTATATGGACGCTGATGGACTGCGTTGATTGTTTATTGAATGGAGGCAGCAGGTCTTGATATTAGGTTCCTGAGCCATTAAACCCTGGTGTGTTCATTATGAACATGTAATTGCATACCAACACAAGCCCTGATAACATGGAAATGGATGGTCATATCAGTGCAGCACTGACTTGTATTACTGTAAGACAGTGCAGTCATGCAGACGCTGTATTAGATAAACCAGCCAGTCAGAATCAAAGTGTGCTTTGATTAGACATGTGCTGGATTGTCGATAAGCTGTTTCATTCTGTGCGAACTGTAATCCACGATAAACAGGAAACACAATTTTGATTAGACCACAGTCACTGGATAGTTGCACAGTCATGAGTCAGCCATTGTTAAATTATGTAGAAACATCACACGCTGGCACTAGTATTATGTAGATTTTAACAGAATAAATTAATGAGACAATTAGAGTGGACTGGCGTGGAAGTGAGTGATATCAGGAAATAGTAATACATGAGAGAGGTAGAGCGCAGTGGCTTTCTCTCAGTTTCTATTCGTCTCAGGACACGTACAGACCCACTTTTTCACACACTCACAGAGCATAATTCATAATCATCTCTCATACAATTTCCGGCTGCCAAAACCATACTCTGCAGTCCACCATTTATGAAGCAATCAATCTCAGTGGATGTATATGAGAGGAGTTTGTTCCCAGTATAAAAATCATAAAGTACTGAATCACTGGGTGGAGAGAGAAATTATACTGTCATATAATTACCACGTAAAGTCAGAGCGTGTCCCCATTACACTGATCAAACAAGAAGGTTAGTTTTAAATGTCAGCGCAGAGGGCGGACTGACATGCCAGGCAGTGCTTCACACTGTTGCATATATACTATGCAGCGAGTATGTTACCAGTGCAGAGGGTGAATGTTACACCAACTCCTTCTTGTTAAACTAACAAATTAAACCTGTTGCTCTCCATCCAGCAGCAGCGCGCTGACATTTTTAGAAGCTGTTCCACCAGAGGAACAGATTTTTCCCTCCTACAGTGTCACACTTTGAAAAATGTATCTGAAAAGTAGGTTAGAATTGAAATTTGTATTCAAACCTAACACGGTGTCTCTCTGAAAAAGTGTCCACAGCCACGCTGGTGGTTCTGTGAGGCTGGAGGCACAGCGGTGCTTTGAGCTGAATGCTAACATGCTCATAATGACAATGCTGCCATGTATATATTTAACAGGTATGATGTTTAACATGTTCACCGTCTGCGCTTAGTGTGTTAGCGTACTAATACCTGCTAATTAGCACTGAATGCAAATTAATTTTGCAGGTATTTAAACCAAAGTATTGTACAAATGAAAATTCTGACATCGTGGTGAAGCTAGATGAAAAGTCAGAGGATTATTAGGATCAGTTTTCCCGGTGTCATCAATGTTTTTACCAAATTTCATGGCAATAATTTTAAATAATTGTTGAAATTTCAGTCTGACTGACTGACACACAGACAATGCCATCCCTGGAGATATGCCACTTGTTTGGCTGAAAACACTGAAGGAACAGTTCAGCATTTTCTGAAATATGCTTATTTGCTTTGTTGAAGAGAGATGAGAAGATCTACACCACTCTCATGTTTGCGTGTTGGATATGAAGCCACAACCCAGAGATGGTTAGCTTAGCTTAACACAAAGGCTGGAAACAGTGAGTGTTAAAATAAAATAAATAAATAAATCCTACTATCCCACTAGAACCTAAAGCTCATTAATTAACACATTTTATCTTGTATGTTGAATCCTTACAAAAACTGAAGAGCAAAGACCACAAGTTATGGTTTTACAAGGAGTTATCTGCATTTGAGGGACCAGCTGTCATTATTGTGAGGCAGCAAAGGCAATAATTACATTTAATTAATGAATTCTAGACTTGATGTTTCCCCCCTGCTTCCAGTCTTCATGCTAAGCTAACTGTGTCCTGTCTCTAGCTTGATATTTGACAGATGAGAGTGGAATCGAGCTTATCATCTAACTCTCAGCGAGAATGCAAATAAGTGCATGTTCCGAAATGGCAGATTATTCCTTTAAGATTATTAAACCCTTTTTACTCAGATGGGATGCCCTTTGTCAGAAGTGAAATGCTCATGTGCACCTTTGGTGTGTTCTTGGAGCAAAATGAATCTAACCCCATATAATCCTAACCCTGTGTGCGTTAGAAGTGCATGCCTCTTTACATTTCCAGCCCTGCACAGTCTATGTATGTCAGAACCACCATGTGTTTAAAATACAGAAATAAAGAGCCTCTTCCCTAATGAGACATTTTTTTTTGTTTTCTTTCTTTTTTTCAAAGTGAATACACAATTTAAGTAAAAGATGTTTTCAATTATTCCAATTCTATCAAAATAATGAAACGATAAAGGTTAAGACAATCTCAGCTAATCTCACAAAGTAGATTGTAATGTAATTGTATTGAATATTAGGGGTGCTCTTATGTATTGTCCTTTGGGTATTACAGTCTATCCATATCATAATGACCTAATGAAGAACACCCATTTAATACCATTTTAAAGATAGCACTGCCTCCCAGGCCATTAGTAAAAGATCAAGTTACAGTGTCAAGCTTATTGTGGGTCCAAGACAGAGAAAGAAGGAAATATTGACTTTGTTTGTGATCGATTTGAAAGACCAACAAGGACATAAATACATAGACAGTTTTACCATCAGGCACAATGTGCAAACTGTAAATGAAGTCAATCATTAATTTTCCTCATCCCTATTTGTTAGTAGTCTTGTGTCAAGGGAGCGCTGGAACAGCTGCTCACATGCCGTCTGGGAAAAGGAAGCCTGACTGGCGTACCATGACACATAATCACTGGTGGAGGTAAATGTAATTTACAGAGAGAATGACAAGCATTGACAATCTGATTAATCATCAAATCCCTACATATCTATTTACACATAAATATATCAATGTGCTAAATACCATAATGGGTCAGCTGGCTCTTTTCTGTTTACCAACGTTGATGCTGTGGACTGGCTGTTACAGTGAATCAAATATGGAGATGAGGACATGTGTCCTTACACTGTATGATCGAGCTGCGATTTCAATTCCAACAGTCCTTCCCTGTCATGGATGTGAGAAGTTGAGAACTAATAAGAATTTGACACCCACTCAGATGACTGCTTGCTAAATATGTATGAGATACAAATTCAGTGGGTAAGTTAAAGGTGGTTGAAACGTGTGTGTATTTCATGGCTGTACAAAGACTACTTTGTGCATTGTGTTTGGATATGAGAAGTCACATTAAAGCACGCTGATTACTTACTTACATGATGGCACGCTGACTTTCAAGAGCAGCTGTGGGTGGCTGTGGATCAGGAGGTGGGACGGGTCGTCTAACGATCACATGGTTGACTGTTCAGTTCCTGCATATCCACGTATCAAAATGTCCTCAGGTGAGACATGAGGCCCCAGCCACCAACGGTCCGCCCTGCACCTTGCATGATAACATGCTTGCCATTGGTGCAAGTGTGTGTATGAAAAGGTGAAAGAGAGGCAAATTGTCAAATGTTTGGGTCCTGTATGCATACTGTTTAAAACTTTCCACACTGAAAGACCATAAATGTATAAATGATGACAGTGGTGACAATGATTGAATTAGTCAGTCTATTGGCTTAATATGGAAACACCAGTTTGGGACCCACTTGTGGGGGAATAGCTAAGGTGTGAGAGAATCATTGCATGTATGTACAATTTGTCAGCATCTAATGGCAGATAAATCATAGTAAATGTGATCATTTTAGCAACCGCTTTAATCTTCTTTCTTAAAGTTCAAATTTGAATCTAAAACTACCTCACGATATTTTAAATTGTTAGCAATTTAATTTTTTTTCCATTTGTTTGTAAAACTTGTATGTTTTTTAGAAAAAACATACAAGTTTTACAGATGTTTATGTCCAATGAGACTGTTATTTTACATAGCATTTATGAATGTATAAGACACTTCCTGTTTCCTACTTCCATGAACATACAAAACAGCATCATCTGCATACCTTTGGGTTCTGTGGATGATGTAACTCTTCCACTTTGGAAGATGATTTTTCCACTTGCTACCTACAACAGGAGTATCAGTCACGTAAAAGAAGACTATCAGATGAACTAAAACAGAAGAATATTCTCTTGTCCAGTTTCACTGCCTCTCTCCAGGCAAAAAAGATAGCTGTGATGAGCTCAGCTGTTTCTGACGCTATCCTGTGGGGCACTTCTGCACAACCAAGGCCATCCTGCTGTTTGCAAATGAACTCCCAACACTGCACAGGTGATCTCACCTCCAGCTCTGAACCTCTCAAACCTTCGGGGCTCTGCCTTGGGAGACCCCAGTCCACCCATCAGAAGCACTGTACGCTGTTCGCCGCTGGTGCAACTGCTGTGGGTGCCCTTGAATCACAGTACTCAACTGCTTAAGACACTGCACTGGCTTCCTGTGTCAATTGGAACTGATTTTAAAGTTCTTTTACTTGTTTATAAAGCTTTAAATGGACTTGTTCCTCCTGCTTTTATTTTCCGCTCCAACCACTTTTCTTTTAAATGTTCTTTATGTGTTCCATAAAAGTACCAGTGAGAGTGCCTTCTGTTTTATGCACCTGTTGAACTCAGTGTCTCTAGATATTAGAATGTCAAGCTGTCTCAGTATTTATGGAAGGAAATAAAATATGTATCTTTGTAATCTGGTATTTAATGTGGAGTAATGTTCTGGTCTTAGTTTTTAAGTTTTAATCATTGTTTTGTCTTGTTTTTTTTACATTATTTTTTATCCCTGGTGTTAATTTTATGTTATTCTATTGACTTTCATTCATTGATTTTTAACATTTCATTTATTATTTATGTATTTATTGTTGGAATTTTGAATCTTGCTAAATTGTATTTGTATTTTTGTTTGTATTATGTGTCTGTATTGTTTCAGTTTTTCTAGGTGGGATACTTTGGGCTGTATGTTTGTATGAAAGGTGCTATACAAAAAAGTTGAGTGGTGCTTGCACCTAAGAGAGTAATCAATAAAACATTAGCATTCAGTGCATCAGCTGCTAGACAATTCTCAATTTCAACGTAGTTAAAACCTCTGTAAAAATGAGAAATAGTTATGAAATAATTGGTCGTTATCAACTGCTTGCTTAACAGATATGACTCACATTTTGCTCATGCAGTTTGTTAAGACATACCACTATGTATTACTTGGAATGAAGAATGACACTATGTACTTGCACAGCAAAATGACTACAAAATAAATCTGAGTCTGTGCACGAGAGTAAAAGTAAGAGCACTCTCAAGTCTGAGTTCCAAACAACAACAAAATTAAAAGTTAACCACCCTGTTCTAAACTGATTCATACGTACAGAGTATCCAGTATGCAATGCTGATTGGCTTCTGCATTAAAGAAGCAGCTGAACATGCATTGCATATATTACAAACTACTGTCATGATCTGTCAAGTTAGTGTTATGTGGTTCACTTCCTGTTTTATTATGGTAGGTTTCTGTTCATTCCTCGAGTTCCTGTCCAGTTCCATGCCTTTCCTAATTAGCTTGATGTGTTGCACCTGTGCCTTATTGTTCACCTGCTCCTCCCTGAATATACCCTGGGTCTTTCCCCGTTCCCTTGCCAGACAATCATCATCCTATGTGTGTTGTTACCCAGCGTCCCTTGTGATTCTAGCATTCTTTGTCCATGACCCTTTTTGGACTTTTGATTACTCACGCTTCCTTTGCTCTTGGATACCTTTGTTTGTTGGATTCACTGTTTTGTTTGAAGAGACATTAAAGCCTCTGAACTTTTCATTGTGTTGAGACTGCTTTGTGAGTCCACTTCCTCTGTGAGCCTGACAACTACAACCCCACTTCCAAAAAAGTTGAGACACTGTGTAAAATAGAAAAAGAATGTGATGATTTGCAAAACACTGAAACCCCATATTTAATTGAAAATAGCACAAGGACAACAAATCAAATGTTGAAACTGAGAAATGTCGTTTTTTGAAAGTGATATCCTCATTTAGAATTTGATGAGTAACAAATTTCCAAAAAATTGGGACAGTGGCAACAAAAGACTGGAAAAGTTGTGAAATGCTAAAAGGAAACAGGTGGTGAAACACCTCACAATGAAGTAGGTTAACTGGCAACAGGTGAGTAACATGATTGGGTCTAAAAAGAGCCTCCCAGAGAGGCTGAGTCTTTCTGAAGCAAAGATGGAGAGGGGTTCACCATTCTGTGACAGACTGGGCTGGAAAAATAGTGCAACAATTTAAAATTGCAAAGAATTTGTGGGTTTCATTGTCTATAGTACATAATGTCATTAAAAGATCTAGATTAAGAGAATCTGAAGAAATCTCTGTAGAACAAGGAACAAGGCTGAAAACCAATACTGGATTGCTGTGATCTTCAGGCGAAAAATACGACCAAGGAGACCCCGAACTGTTGAGCAGCTGAAATCGTACATCAAGCAACAATGAGACAACATTCCACTTTCAGAATGATAGCAATTGGTCTCCTCAGTTCCCAAACGCTTACAGAGTGTTGTTAAAAGACGAGGTGGTGGTAAACATGACCCCGTCCCAACTTTTTTGAAATCTGTTTCTGGCATCAAATTGATATAATTTTCAAAAACAGTGAACATTTTGATATGTTGTCTTTGTTGTATTCAAATATTGGGTTTCAGTGTTTTGCAAATCATCACATTCTGTTTTCATTTGTTTTACTCAGTGTCCAAACTTTTTTGGAAACAGGACTTTATTTTAGATCTTTATTCTGTCAAATTTTATCTTGATTGACTGAGTATTTTGCCAAGACCTCAGTGGGCTCAGTAGAGTCAAAACATGGGATGTAATAGTGAGAAAAGCCGCAGTCTTCTGTTTCAAAAACCTCCAGTGGAGAGATGAAATCAAACCAAAAGCCCTCACTTCCCTGAACACATGAGCTGAAGTGGCATTAGACAAACTGGATAATGCAGGTCTTCTTGAAGCAAATGTGAGAGTATCTGCAGGTGCATCGTTTGTGTATGTCAGTTTAGCAATGTGCAGGTATTCACAGCACTTAATGACATGAACCACTCATGAACTTTTCACCATCATGGTTTGTTGCTAAATAAAGCACTAAAATTCAAATTCTCAAAATATGATAACACTTCATTGCAATAGACCTCATACATTTGATGGACGTATCAGCTATGCTCATTGCACTGGAAAAAAAAAGGGTACTGAGACATTCTCTGTTCCAGGTCTGGAACAGACTGACTGTACAGACATACATCAGAAAAGATTATGCTGCAGGACTGGTTTGAGACATTTCTGTGGACATATCAAAACATTTTCCTCACATGAAAACAATTGTAATCCCCATCTCAACAACATGATATTATGCTGAGCACCGCTGTTTTTTTTGGAAGAGTACAAAGGACTGTTACACCCAAAGTAAAAATCACTTGCGTAAAAATGTTGTAAAAGTAAAAAGTAGGTTAGTTAAAATGTACTACTGTGTTAACCACAGCAGCGTTTCCCAAACTTAGGGTCGCTACCCAAGAGGGGTCACGGTCTCGTTTTTATTGGGTCACCAATTGGCAGAGTAAAATGCATAACAATGGTCAAATGTCAATTTGTTTACCTAATTAATTCAAGTGTTTAGCTCTGAGATGCTGTGTGCTGGGCTGTGTATTTATAATAGAGGGTGACTCAGGAGTGGATTTTCACTCCTGTCCCATCCCACAGCCACAAACATACTCCCGTCTCCTCCCAATCCCATATGAATGACTCCCGTCCCATTTTGTTCCCTTGTTGTGCGTCATCACTCCACACACGTCATGCGCTAGTCAGCAACCAGACACCAGAAGAGACAGGAGAGAAGAAATAATAATGAAAAGAGATGACAGAATGAGTAGCATTATGTTCAAAATAAAGAAAATAGTATTTATTCATATTAGAACTGCATATTTACATATATAAAAGCTGACCTATTGTTATTATGATTCCCATCCTGCCGACTCCCACTGACTTTTTGTCCTGTCCCATCCCAGTCACATGATCACACAATTCATCATAAATTGACTATCATCCTGCAGAAATCCCACAAGAATCCCGTGACCCAAGTGAGCCTCTAATGGAAAGTGGATATAATGAATGTCAGGCTGGACATGGAACCCAGTGCACCTGTAGTCACCTAACACAGCAGAGCAAAACGCAGCAAATGCTTAGATTTTTCAAAGTGTATGACAATGGATGTTATTGTGACTTTTTGATGCAATTTTTGTTCTTATTGTTATTGATGTGACAAATGTAGCAAAGCACATTCCTTGATGAAAACAACAAATTTGTTACAGAGGCTCACAGCCACAGAGGGTAAATGCTTAGATTTTGGGTGCAGGCGTAAACTCTCAAAGTCCACTGAAATTAAATTGCATGGTTTTTATTCTGCCACATCATAAATACCCCCCCACCCCCCATTATTCATCCGTTGGACTACCAACCAAGTTCTCCATCTATGTATGTAGAGAACTTGTTTCCATACAGCCAACAGATTGCCTCATTTTAAAACATATTTGCATAAAGTAGTAACGTCAGCATTCCGGTACAGGTGGATACTAACAGCCAGACTGCAGCCTGCTGCACAAGAGCCATAGATGATTAACAACTACCTACATTTGCTTTCCTGCTTTCCTGTCACCTTACTCTTATATAACTTAAGAGCATGAGCACAAGTCTTGTCCTGCACCTTAGCTTGTTGACCAAGCTACTGGGGAAAAATGCACTGTTGGCATCAGTTTGCAGGATGGATGGCTAATTAACTGCTCAGCTGCAGCACATTCGACAACATGGAAATTTTACTTAACACTATGCACTGAAAACATTTTTCAAGTCTCTGACACAAGACTGGTGTGGTCTTTACTCTTCAATATCAATGCTAACAACATAGCCTGACCATGACTTAGCCACAGGGCAAGTTTGTTTACTTTGCCTTTCATTCTCCTGCCAGGGCTCAGCCTTCCAGCAGCTGTCAATCAAACACAGACACGGACACTCCCCTCTAGCCAGCTGAGTTGAAAAGGAGCATTTATGATTTTTCTCCAAAGGCCTTTCACTGTTAACAATAGATAAAGAAATATTTGGGACTCCAAAAAGGGATGGCTGAATGTGATTTCAGGTGGACTTTAAAAGGTTTCTTTATTGAATTATCTTGTAGTTTTGTCTATCAGTGCAGCCAGTATCAGCAGAACACTTGTCCCTGATCAAGCAGCTGAAAAATGAAGCTGCAGACTACATCAGAGCATTTTGTTTTTTTATTTTACATTGACCCAGCTTCATTCCAAGTCAAACAGGTAGGCAGGAAAAAATAAAAACAGCGACACAACCACCACACTTCTGAGAAATGTAGATAAAGTAGTATCACTGCTACTGCCCAACACTGAATATCAGACAGTATGTCTGGATTGCAGTCCATTTCAGCAAAATGTTAGCAACCTGAATCAGCTGTGTATTTGCTGTATTGGAACATACTTCATTCCTCCTGCGATCGAATGACTTCAATCATTCACTCACTGAGCG
>JAPZEA010000006.1:5721646-5736855 GCA_029783685.1 Heniochus monoceros | reverse complement strand
TCAAAAGCATTCTTTGCCGAGGCAGCCCCTCTCTCTGTCAAAATGAGCTGACAGAGGGCCAGATCTGGGAGATGGAGATTTACCAAGGAGATAGAGCAGATTTTCCATGACTCGTGAAGCAGTGTCTAACTCTGGCAGACTAGAAAGTAGTTCTGGAAGAAACAACGGACAGCTTTTGTACAATTTTCTTGAACTTGGATGTTCAAAGTAATTATATACAGCGTGCACACATATACAGACATACTACAAACACATAATATTCTGACCAGCCTCAGAAAATGATGCCCCGCGATCTTCGCAGCTTTTTAATCAAGCACTCCTCCACACTTGTTCTCCTATCGCACCTCAGATGCTTTCTGGAAGCCCACGCAAAGCAACGCGGTAGCTCTGACACCTCATCCAAACTCAATAATTCACCATGCCTTCACTTGCCAATTCTCCCCTCTGCCAATCTGAAACCCTTCCACACACTCCGCTTGCTGAGACAGCGCTCTAACAAATGATGCTGTCAGTTAACAAGATGGAAAAACATTCTGTTAATTTTTTCTCTCCCTCCTTCCCTCCCCTCCTCGGCGAGGAGTCTTGATGTGCAGAGACGAGGGCTGGATCACAGCTTGCCTGGGGGAAGCCTGACACAAGACAGGCTGCCGCTGACATGATGAGCCTGGAGACTGCTGGCAAATTCTTGTGATGTCACTTCCCGCTCTCGACAGCTCTGACACCCCGGCGTGGGGTAGAGGGAAGACGAGGAATAGAGGGAGCTGCTGGAGCGCTGGTGGAGGTGGCGTTTGGGAAGGAGTGGGGGCTTGATGAGAAGGAACACTGGTGCGTCGACTGCGCGGCTCTTCTGTTTTCTTTAATGTTCCCACTTTTATCAGCAGTCGGAGCTGTCAGCGGTAATCACGCTTGTAGTGAAGAGCTGCAGAGACGATAAGCTCGGCCTGTCAGCGCCGCATCCACCACGGCAGACATATGCTGCTGCCGCTCTCCGTGTCTTTCTTTATGCATGATGGCATTCTCCCCAGAGAGAGGAGAGAAAAAAGCACAGAAAGAGGTGGATCATCCTCACCGGGAAGATGGAGGGGAAACTATCATATCTTGTTCTTCCTTAAACTGGGGTGTGTTGTATGTGTGTGTGTGTGTGTGTGTGTGTGTGTGTGTGTGTGTCATTTGTAACTCTAAAGTGATCTTGTAATACACAGTGGAAGCATATTTCACAAATAGCACAGGATAGGCACCAACGCGTCCCTCATGGCAGTGTTATATGAACATTACAGTAGTGAAACAGCAGGCAGAACATCATTAAGTTCGCACTGCAGAAAAAACTACCGATTATTGACAAGATCTTTAAGGTCACAAACAAGTGTTCCTTGAATTTCTTTTAAATAAAGATTGCTGAGAGAAAACAATGAAGAAACTTTGTTCGAAATAAAAACAGTTAACCCAGAAGGACATAAAGCCGAGCGGCAACACAACATCAAAACTGAAGTGATGCTGTGATGTTTCTTCCAGTGGCAGCTTCATGTGAGGAGACTGGTGTCACTAATAACTGTCACATCAATCTGCAGAGATGATGACAAATGTGGCCTCGTGTCAAAGCTGGTACGGTCTATTTTATGGCTGCAAGGCATGATCATTACAGACATGAATAGTAATTACATGCGCAGAAAACATGGGACGCTGCGGCCGCACCATATGCATGACAGGTGGCGTGCGACATAAATAATGGAACGTGTGGCAGTCAGAAGTCGCCAGGCATTCGGTTACCAATTATCCTTCTCTTGTGAGCGTTAAAGCCCTGTGCATTGTTTACCGTTAACAGACATAATTGAATAATAATGCCCTGGCCCCACCTGTTCTCTGTGTAGTGGAGATGGCTCTTTGGTTGGAATAAATGAGCTATGCTCGCCTTCTTCCTCCCTCCTCCTCTCCCTCCCTCGCTCCGACAATGGGGCTGAGAGGCTTGCCCTCGCAGTGGCCATTAAAATAATGTGGCCTAACCTGAGCAGGGGTTAACCAGCTAATGTCCTCAGTACTGCTCCTCTGTGGACATGAATAATGCAGATCAGGTTCCTAAACAAGCACACAAATGAATCTATAAATCACCCAGGTCAGGGCAATCTTATTAGCCCCCCCACCACCCCAGCACCAGCCCACTACCTCCTTCCCATTTCTCCCTCTGATTCGTCCCTGTCAGCCTCCTGCTGAGGGAGCTTATTTGTATAAACATGCAGTTAAATGTCCTGTTGGTTTAATAAATAGGATGTGGACTAACAACACAGAGAAGCTGCCGTGCAGAATTTCATGCATTATGCAGGAGCTTACCTGCTCTCTTTTCATACCGAGCTGTTTAAAAATACAACATTGTTAAACAATCAGTTGATCAGTTGTCACTGTAAAAATTAATTCTGGCTCATATCAAAGGATGGCGAGTCTGGCATTTCCCTCCTGTCTTTCATTAAATCACTTTGACATGTTGGTCCACATCTGCTGAGTGAGTCATCAGCACCTGAGCAACATAACGTATAGCAATATAAATACATGCATTTTTGTCACACTGGAGAGGTCTTGTGTCAAACTTGGATTGCATTATCTTTTAAAAAGACGCCAATATTTTAATAGCAAGTCTAATTTCCTGCCTTTTAACAAAAGCTAAGCATTGTATTCCAGGGCTTCTCTAATAGATTACATTATTCTACATAGGTATTCTTACTACTACTGTGTCCATTCCTTGCATATGTAACTTGATGCAAAGTGACATTTTACTTTATTCTTATTTGTGTGGTCATTTCTCAAAACATTTTGCTCAAATGATTTCTTGGCAGACTCTGTATTGTCAGTCCAGCACCAATTTTAAAAGAGAGACATTTTTCTCCGTTTTTAAAGCATTTATTGTTATTGCTGTAAACGCATGCTGAGCTAATGTTTTTTCCACAATAGCACTTATGGCTATTCTAATCCTCCTGGAATTGGGACATAACAAGCAAATCATCACCAGAGTGTGGAGCAACGCTGTGGGGACAATGCAAATAGAAAACAAGGAATCTCAGCTAATTAAAATAATGAGAAATCGGAAATTAACCTCAGCAGTTTACTTCCAGCTTGTTGCTGAAATAAACTGTGAGGGAAAGAGATAAGTTATGAGGTGAGGAATGTTCTGCAGTGTATCTGTATGCAGCGAGAGTGGATCAATATGGATTTCATGTATAGTCGCAAATAAATTACCGAAACAAGCACAACCAACACAACACCAACAAAGCCGAACGCTTAAATCTCTCTGAGGCTTACTCTCTGAGGCTGTGCTCTTGTCCCCGAGTCATAACTGAATAACTTGCTGAGGGATCAGCACAAGTTTCACCATTAATCCCAAGATTTAGGGGGTGACACATCCCCCACCCAACCCCAACCAGTCAATTTCAACACTATTATCACCTCTAAGAAATGTATTCTTTAATAACTCTTCCTACACGTCCTGTGGGTCCCCAAGATTGATTGTCAAACCCTAAAGCCCAGCGCTCCCATCAAAAGAGAATATGAACAGGCTCCTGCGAGTTAAGCCACTGCTGGACACAAGCGAGAGAGGGTGCATGTTTGTATGTGTGTGTGCATGTGTGCATTGATCAAGGAATCACAGCAGTTTAGTTCACACAGACAACTAACCCTGTTTCATTTGTCAAATCTAGTATGCGCTCCTCCATACTCCATCAAACAAAGCCACTGCTAGCTCACAGAGTCATTTCCCTCTCTCCCAATTACAAATGAGTCCATTAGTGTGTCTGCAGTGAGCCCTGTGCTGTCTCCCAGTAATGGCTTGTGAGATTTCCATCATAATCATAATGGCTCCCAGAGCAGCCATGAGTGCAGATGGAAGGTCGCTCATAGGTAATGAGCTATCTCACCACCCAAAGGGCACATGTCTTTTGCTTTGTTATTTAGAACTGTATGCCTATGACTTCGTGAGCTGGCACACATGCTCACACACACTCTCATGACATTTTTCTATGTATGAAGATGTGGAGGCAGATTAAGGAAAGGGAGGATAGACATGGGCGAGATCGGTGGTTCTGAGAACGTGAGGGGGGCCATAGAACCACTGCATGGAGGGGCGTTGATGACCGAGGGAAGAATATGGAGTGAAACTAAGCTGAATGAATATGATTTATGGAGGGAAAACAAGCAAGAGTTTGCTGATGCTATCGTGCTGACCTTCATTTCACTCAAATTCAACTTGGATCCTTTCTTAGTTGTTAGTTTAGCTGTTTCCCCTTCAATAAAAAGTGAGGGGTGGGGGGTGAGAACTTTTTCCTAAAAGGTTTGAGAACTGCTGGACTAGATGATACTGGCACTGATTAACATCATAAAATTGGTGTTTTGGCTGCGACTGTAGCTAAATCACATAACTCAAGCCGACGCTTGACAGCTAACACCAAATGCCATCCTCACATCAGTTTGCACGCTGACATTCTTTCCGCCTCCCTCCCCTGGTTGTGCAGCTTTGCCAAGCAGAAATATCATTATGGCCAGCAGTGTCAGTATGACTCACCTCCACTTGCCATTCGAAACACATCATATTCTTTTCTCCGGCCTCGGATTGAGGCAGCCAGCACATCTGCATCTTTTGCCAATTATTCTCCGAATGCTGGTCTTGGTAACATTTTCAGAGTGTGTCTGCTCACTGTACTAGTGAGCTGGCTGTCTGCATAACCACAGGGCATGTGGGACTGGGTGGAATGGGATGATGCGGCGCTCGCTCTGTCCATGTTTAATTGAGCAGAGAGCTATGTGTTGTTGTGTCGGGTCATATCAGTGGGGGGACCTGACATTTTCCTGTATGGTTCTGGCTTCATAAAGCCCTGTCTTTGTTTGACGCGTCGGTATCTGCTTGCACAAACTTTCACATGAGGAATCAATGAGGGTCAATCACAGTAGGCAACATCGGTCTCCAGAGTGTTAAGGAGGAAGGTCTGACCTGATTGTGTGCTGTTTGCTGGAGCCGAGTATGGAGCCATACAATGATGCTCAGTGAATGTTTTTGGCAGCCTTGACACATGGCTGTATGGTTTTTACTTTGTTCCTGTAATGTTATTTTCACACAGTACACTTACTTACTTACTTACTTCCATACGGCAGTAGCCATGACACGATAATCGTCTACATAAAAGCGAGGCACAGCTACAGCTATTAGAGCTAGGGATAATAGATTTCTCCAAAATAGCCCTGGATTATCCACCATCTTACAACATAATATGTGCAATTATTAATGGTGGTAAGAATGATCTGTGGGCAGACCTCTAGGATTGGGCCTGCCCCCACAGTCTGGCAATTCAAAGACAGCTAACATCCCACTGTGCCCTGCTGAATCAAAAGGAATAGAGTATTTACTGCTTATGCAGCCTTTTTTTTTTACATTAGCTATTAGGCTGTTCAAATGATAGAGAAATATACATAAGGGTCAGCCACAGTTCTATACTTACGCTCCTGGGAGGTCTGCCATCTCCCTCCGCTTTAATTTGAAATCATTCAGAGGCAAAATGGTAGCTGTTTGATTTATCCCTTATTACATTGCTTCTTAAGAATCTGTCAGGCAGCCTCATGAATTCATTCATCTCCATAAGCTTTCTCAGCGCCACTTAGGCCTTGTGTAATCTGGGTGAGACCCCTTATCACTTCATTTGCACAAGCAAGAGACTATCAATTCCTGTCCAGTATCTGGGCCAAGGGAATTAGAGCAGAGGTGTTTGGAGGTGTCCAGACCAAGCTGCAGTGACAAGAAACTTATTACACATTGAAACACCATGCAGGTGTTCCATTTCACACCCTATATTTACAATATTAGTGAGCATTAGTTAAATACATTCGCTGCTTTATTGCTTACACTCTTTTCAGTGTAGATCACAATCGACAGGCAATTTTCCACCACGAGCCATTGATGTATTGCCACTGTGAAACGAGAGACACTCAAAAGCATTTAGCTGGTGCCTAGCTCGACACAGCAGCCTCATAAAGGCAGACAATGGCTGAGCTTAATAAGAAACAGAATGGATCCCATGAGTGTGGAGGACCCATCAAGCTGGGGAATTTCATTTAATTTCCCCGGGGCCGGGTATGTCTTGTACACATAATTAGAGCCCAACATGCAATGCTCCTTGTGTTTTGTCAATAATTCCCCAAGGAGCAATCAGGACAAGGGTTGGACATGCCTCTGTGACCTGGGCTACTTGCAACAAGCTCAGCCACCTAATTACACTGCCTCTAACAAGCAGTGTGGTGGTTGCAAAGGAAGGATGTGGGGGGGAAGGGGACCGGCCTGAGCCCAGGAGCCGACAGCATACAGCCACTCCTCAGAGCCACTCATGTCATTAGGATTGTTTGTGGCTGCCGCCATGCATGCTGGGACAGCGTTGTCATTCTGACAAGCCTGTTCTCTATTTCCCTCATTTAGGACCCTCTTCTGTCGTGACTCACTGCCTCTGGTGGCTTACACAGCAGGAGATTAGGGATACGGTCCTCTATAGCAGTTATTTGCTGTGAGACTTATCCAACACATTTCTGTGGCATATAATAATTTATCTTATGTCCATGACTACAAATATCGCTAGCCAAAATCTCCTTAGAAGACTATTCTGGCCAATCCAGCCAATCGGTCGGTGTTGTTGCACCTACGGTATAATTTCCTGGAAATACCTCATATAAATACCACTAAAATGTTGCCAAATCAGACATTAATCTGATGACTGTAACTGATTGATTACTGACTCCACAAGCAGGAGGTAGAGGTAAAGAACAGAGTGAAGCTCAAATATCAAACCCAACAAAAAGAGAACCTGTTTGTGTGCATTATTTCTGCCATAGACTGCATCACAGTCTGCAACCCAGTTAATTTGGTATAATTAACAGTCTTTGTGTTAAGTGCACTCTGTTTGCTTTTGCCATCTGACAAATTGCAGATAGAGAAATCCTGCCTTGGCTGCAGGGATAAAGCCGTTTTCTGTGGGTGAGCTGAGGTTGCTGTGGAGAGTGGACAGACAGAGAGTCAGGAGCCAGTCAATTCTGAAGCAAGTTGCCTGCAGAAATCATTGGCTTGACAAAAGGGCAAAGAGGGGGCAGAGGGTTTGTGTGAGAGTCGCTGGCCCAGTTGCTGGGGGGGCTTATGTGCAGGTGAGCCGGGCCTTGACTGACATCCGCCGAGCACAGCGAGAAAGTTTAACCTTGGCGTGTTGGAGAACTCACTCTCAGCAGGGAGAGAGGGTAGATAGACAGTGAGGGATGAAGACAGAGCGCGTGAGAGAAAAGAGATAGGCGCTGCGAAGGGTTTTCTGCATAACAACAACCAAATTTTTTTTTCATAAGCGGCCTGTTTCCAGAGACACTGGTTTGAACCCAAGGTCTTACTCCATGCATTATTAAAGACCGGTAACTGGCAGCACTGCCTCATAAATAGAGATGAGGACAGACACCCGAGGAGCCGGGGTGCTGCTCACTCTTGATCGGCCACAAATCCACCGGCCTAACATGACCCAGAAGGTTCTACATACACAGCGCGCCGCAGCACACTCTTCTACCCATAATTTATCTCTTTTGGTTTGAAAAATGCAGTCAGGCCACTCTATGTGTTGACTCCTGATTTTGTGCTGTGATGCTATCTTATCTGCAAAGAATTGACAGAAGGGTGACAAACAGATACCTTTTCAATGGATGAACATCACATCTGCAAATGAACTTTTTGAGCACAGGGCTTTGGATGAAGCCACCATTGTAACCTGTGGTTATGGCCTTATGTCGATCTCAGAAATGCTGGTATTCGTTGTAAACTGCACGCCCACTGTATTTGTGTTTTGTGAGCATTTTTGGCTGCTGGTGAATATATTTGACACAAGAAAGGTCAAGTCATCCACTGACTGTTTTAGTCGCCCTAGCAGACAGATTTAATTTAAGCCAGAAAGTCACACTAGCAATCACTAGTCAGCAGTAACAATGACATTTTTCCCTTATCTTAACAATAGAGGATAGATAGATAGATAGATAGATAGATAGACATGTACTGAAACATGTACTGGAACATTTGTTAGTAGGCTTCCCCCTTTAGTTTCCTTTTAAGGTGGAATTCTAGTCTTTAGTCAAGCATCATTGAGCTGTCTCAGCTCTTTTGTGTCCAACTCATTCATTTCCACACAGAACTACACTAAAGTGTCCAACGTAATTATGGTAACATATGTGGGTTTTGTTTTAGGGTGTGGAATTAAGGCTCTGTGCTGAGTTACCCCTATTGGCAGCCTGTCTCCTCACCTGCTGAGTCAATCAATCTGGTTCTGTCTCTTTGTTAACAAGTCCTGTTTGTGTGTGCTTCGAGAGATTTTGAAGAAACACAAAATGCTAAATGTGCCTGTGCATGAAGTGAGGGCGTTTTTAAAGATGCCTCCTCGGTGTCCTGTTGGTGTTGACGGACTTCTCTCCTCTCACCTTTAATTCTCTTCAACCTCACGCTGACCTGCAGCCAGAGTCTAGAAATGAATCCCCGCCGTCGCACATTTGTTTTCCCTCCAGCATCAATGAATATGCTGAAGGGCTTTTCGGCGGCTGCTCTCCGGTCGTTTATGTTGAATGAATATTTGAGCTGTTTACTCACCGACTGGTCCCCACGAGTTATTTTCAACCAGGTCCAAAACAATCCTGCATTTCTCTCAACATGATCTCTGTGAGGTTTCTGTCCAAATTATATTTCAGTTATCAGCATATCCTGTAACTTCTGTCTGTTTTTTACTGTTGCAAATGGTTTTTTTTGCATGATTTCAATTATTTTCAAAAATCTTTCTGACTGATGCTCCTGAGGCTTCAGGTTCCCGGCTGAGGTCAGCAGCAGTAACGGAGAGTTACAGATAAAAAACACTGAACGAGATAAAATAAGCTAAAATTCTATTAGTCCCACGCCAGGGAAATAAAATTGTTGCAGACAGCGAGACATAGAAAGATCAAAAAGACAATAAAAAAGGATCAATCTATGTATAAGAATACTATTGCCATAAAAATACTAGATTGAATTGCACTTGAGTGAGATATGGATAATAAATACAGTGTTTTGTACTGTTAGACAGTAGAAAAATATGTAATATTGCACAAGGTGTTTGTCACGGATATGAGCGAATGTGCTGCAAGTCAGACTGAAATGGAAATGCAATCCTAAAATCATGAGTAAAAAAATCTAAAACAAACATTTCATCCTAGAAACGACTGAAATGGCAACGAGCAAACCAACCTGTCTGAAACCATGAAAACAAATCTGAAACAATAAAGTTTCTGCAGCGATGATTCAGCTCGTTTCCTGCCATCCACACGAGTCAGCACTGATCAGTCAGGTGTACTAAAACATGCTGCGTTGATGTAAATAACCCATTTTTACTAAAATAGATTAGTGTTTGATGAAGATGATCTTTTCTTACTCAGCGGGTCTACTCTTCCACCTTCTCTCCATCTTTGGTTAAAGGAATGATTTTAGACTTTGTAAAGCTCCTGAGAGGCTCCACTGAGTCAGAATCTATTAAAAATATGACAAATTAATTTGGAAAGCAGCCAAAAAGAGACTTTGTCCTGACTGACCTCAGCCAATGCAAAAGTACATGTTTTATTACTCATAATGGTGTTAACACAGTGAACAGATCTGAAATTATCCCCCGTGTTAATGGGATGAACTCACCTGCATCATTCAGAGCTGCAGATGTTTGTTGGAGACGTTTTCTCTCTCTCTGATGTCGTTTGTTTCTCAGCTCGCAGTGAAGGCCTCCGTCTAAAGGGCGCCCTGTTCCCGAGCGCCGGCCTTGGCTTCGTCGCTTTGAAGCCTCAAAGAGTTTCCAGACCTTTTTCTAAGCGGAGCGTGTTTGTCCACCAGCTCCTACGACTCCTACGTGAAGCATTTTCACAACACGCGTCAGATGCTTCAAATCTTGAACAGCATTCAAAACTAAAACTTCAGTCTTTCATGAGACGACACGTATGTATGAAAATATGATCAATACAGGCTGAAGGATCAGCACCGACTGCAAACATCAGCTTTTTATGTATAATGCATCATTTTTAGACAACCAATCTTTACTTTCTTCAGTTTTAGGACATTTTTCACTGCAAACAATTAATTGAATTGCAGAGAAATTAATCTGCACACATGAAAACAATCGTTTATCACATTAGTTTGGCACTGACAGGCTGAATAAGCTAATTAAATGTCGGGTTGCTTGTTGTTTGTTGACTGATCCACATCCTGTTTGTGTCTCTCACACACTTTATTAGGAAAGATAAGTTATTCTAAAAGTCTGAATAATCTCATGCCAAACATGGCTTTATTAGTGCTGATACCGAACAGCGAAGCTTCCTGTTGAGCTCGTTCCAAAACAGAAAACAACGGTGCATCTGAGAAGCATTAACGCTGTCACGCAGGGAAACCTCTCCTTTTTCCTCTCCTCTGTTTTCTCCTTCAGACATCAAACCTCCTGTTTCTTCTCCTCCTTCAGTCCCTCCTGCAGCTCAGACCCCATTCCCAGGGTTTCATGTTTAGTGCAGCAGGTCTCTTCATCGAAGTGAGGCTGTCCGTCAGAGCAGAGGGCGGGCCAAAGGGTTCAGAGTCACGTGACGGCTGCCCGACCGCCGTTTAACCGAACGACCGAGCGGCTGCTGATGGTCGACATCTGGCAACAATATTAGAACTGCAGTTTCTGTTTTGTTGTGGAGGGAAAAGTGTGTGTTTGTTGTAGGACTGAGAAAACAGCTTTAATAGGCTCCTCTGGAAATATTTTTAGAATATTTTCAAGTAAAATTGGAAAAAGCAAATTTAAAAAACACAAGAAGTCATCAAAATTAGTAGTGTTCAAATCCTTTGGCAACCATGAATATTGAAAAAAAACAGCTAAAATCCAATTTAAAAAGCAAATCTGACAAAAATCTGAATGAAAATCTTATTTCAAAACAAACCGTTTCTTATTTTTTACTTACTTTAATGAGACTTGCTGTTTAATCAGCAGCTCTGTGTTTTCTCTGTGCTCATCATAAAATCTTTTATTTTGTCAGTTTTTATACTCTGGTCCTGGTTCAGAAAGTGGTTTTATGTAAACTGCGCTGTGCTCCTGCAGCTGGAAACATTTTGTAGCCGCGTCAGGATGTGAAACGCAGTGAGGATCGTTTTAAACCGATTTTCTCTTTGTGGATTTTTTCTGTAAAAACTGATAAAAATCTCGGATCATTGATCCTCATCGTTTGTGTGTACGTACAGCTTTCCATTCTGAAAACTAAGAAATAAGAATACTTCAGATCTTTAATATGTTGTGTATAAATTATGGACTAAACAAACGAAGCAAAGGTCAGGGGTCACCACAGCCTCTGTCTATAGGACTGAGAGTTATAGACCAAACCAGCTTCAGATACTTCGTGCACCACGTTGACAGAAGTCCTTCTGATGGTGAATATTCACATCAGATTTAATGTAAATATGAGCTGTAGATGTCCAGAAACTGCTGCTCTTGATCAAAGCGCTGCGAGCAGAGCGAAACCAGCGGCGGTGACTTCGTTCTGTGTGATTCATGTCGGTCAGACGCTGATTTACAAACCTGGCCCGACCTCAGAGACTCTCACTGGCTCTCCCACAGACTGCCAACAGTTTTTATATAAATGTCTGCCCCGAGCCGTTTTCACCAGCCTGCTCTGTTATGTCAGAATATAATTTCGCCATACTGCTGGACCACGGCCAAATCATGACTCACACACACACACACACACACACACACACACACACACAGCCGAGTGTCATTATCATAATGGTGTCCAGCGTTCTAGGAACCTCCGTGTCAGACCCAGACTCCACACTAACCTGGATGTGCTGCGGCGACTCCAGAATAGACCCGGCCATTTCCCTTTGACTACGAGATTAGAGCCCATTTACAAAAGTAATCTAATGAGGAGGGACAGGAAACTCGCAGAGGTAATTTCTCCTTCGCTGGGTCTCAAAGAAGAGAGCGGCTCTTTGTTATTTGTGATAAAGAACATGACGAATTTTCGTTTTCATGAGCTATAATTATAACGACTGACTGTGGTTAAGTCTCTGGGAGGAAACGTGCATCATAAACAGGAGTTTAGAATGAATTTGCATCTCTGTCTAAATGTTAAATGTGACGTACGCACAATATATCAGTGGCCGACACAGTTTTCAAAAGGAAATACAGAGCATGACACAAAGGGAATACAGACGCCCTACCCCCACAGGGCCTTTCAGACAGAGGCCTCTTCAACAGGGATCACCTGGATTACCCCTGCTCACCTGTATTTACCTGTATTCCTTTATTCCTTTTTCCAACAGGACAGTTTTCCTGCCAGATTTGGAGGAATCCACTTTGTGAACCAGCCCTGGTACATCCACGCCCTCTACACCGTCATACGCCCCTTCCTCAAAGACAAGACCAGGAAGAGGGTGAGGCCGCAACACGCGACGCCAACACAGCTGAGATCAGTATCAGGATCACCGGCTGACTCCCAGCTCATTGTTTTGCTTTTAAAGCCAATTTAGCAACTAAAGAGCAACATGTTACCTCCGAGAGCTGGTGGAGACCAAAACAGAGCTAAAAGGAGGGTGAATATTATTCCTCAGCTGGACACAAACACTCCGAGATGAGTGATAATGTTGCTCTGAACTGTTGGCGAGCAGGTTCATCTTAATAACTTAAAAACTGATAATGTTTTAGTAGTTCAGTTTAGTTCAGCTGATGCAGGTTTAAACAGGATTTCAGCTGCGGAAGAAGCAGAAAAACGTTGCTTTGTTGTTTAAGTTTGAGAAGAATTCGCTGCTTTTGAAGCAGTTTTATTTATTTAAGGAATGATTTTTCTTTATTGTGAAGAACTGCTGTTGAGTCAGATTGAACCTCACTGGAAATGAGCTCATATTATTATTAGTTTTCTAACGCACCTATTGTGCAACATAGACTGAGAGTATGTAGCAATGCATAAACTGAGCCTCAAACCCAGGCTAATATATTAGCTTTAAATGAGGTTTTGCTGTAAAGATTTATGAGGCAGCATGGATTTTAAAGGAAGAGCCTTTTTCTGCTGACGATAACCATCTTTGTCTGCACAGAGGCTTTTTAAATTTATGATACCGTCTGCGTAAGTGAAGCTTCTCAGTTATTATTCAACAGACTGAACTGAATCTGAATGTGAAGAAGTTTCTTCCTGTTCGTGTCCTTTCAGATCTTCATGCACGGAAACAACCTGAACAGCCTCCACCAGCTGATCCACCCCGAGATCCTGCCGTCGGAGCTCGGCGGGATGATGCCGCCGTACGATATGGGCACGTGGGCGCGAACGCTGCTGGACCACGCCTACGACGAGGAGACCGACTACTGTCCGGAGTCCTACACGCTGTCGGTACAAGACCTGGAGAGAGACCTGGAGAAAAACCTGTCCCCGAAAACCATGAAGAGGTCAGCTCATCTCCTGTTTCACCGCCTTTATTTCTAAGAACATGCCGTTTACGGAACGAAATGCGTTACTTGTTCACGTTCCCCGAAATATTCCAGCTGCTGCAGATTTGAACCAGCAACTTTCTGGTCACGTCTTTCTAAACTCTGAACTGTGAGGGAACCAGTAATATGGTGCTTATTTTGCAGGATTACAAAATGATGAAAAATATGCTAAGCTAAGTGCTTGTCTATCCACGTATCAACAGAAAATGAATATATTGTCAAACTAATAATATCATCTTTGCATAATTAGTACAAACAAATGAGATAATGATGGAATTAATGAGCAGATTTTGTCTCTCTGTGGTATTCTTGTCTTCCTCTCCTCCCTCCTACCGCCTGCCAGCTTTGGCTCGACTGAGGAGGACGAAATCGATCTTATTGATCTCATCAATTTCTTTATTTGAAAAAAAAAAACAAAAAAACAGTGAAATAATGTCACGAGCCGCCTGAAGCAGGTAAAAACTGGTTCTCTTCAGCTTTGCTCTCACAGTGAGGACAAAACTAAAAAGGATGAAAAATACTTTAAATGGAACTAAATGAAAATGAAAATTAAAGGAACAAGACAGTAAATCATGAAGCACAATGAACCAAACATAAAGTACGCTGACATGTTAAATTTTATAATTGTTTCTTCTTTTCCGTTAATATTTTAGCATTTGTTGACACTGAATTTTGTCACATATTAACAAGCACAACAACAAGCTAATCTATTTAACAGTTCATCAGTTAATCATTGTCTGACTTTAAAAACCGTATTGTTTGAATTACAGCGTTTGCAGACAGAGTTCTGTGCAGGTCTCTGCGTTAACAGAGTATCTTCGTCGCCCTGCTGCCGTGAGTCTGTTTGACATTTCACAGAGTATCGTTCCCCCCTATAGGCCACCGTGCAGAATGATTCACTGTGACAGTAAATCATCCGACCACTGTGTGACACCAGCTGACTCATTCGCTCAGAAACACTCAGACTGTGGAGGACAAACAACAACATGAGCACCGACAGCAGACGTCAACACGTTATCAATAAATCAGCAGTCAGTAATAAATGATCTGACTGTTACACTCGCTGTGTTACTCAGCTGCAGACAGAAACAAATGCATTATAAATATTCTTATATAAAACATAGAAAACCATGTATGGAAGCTCATTGCTGCCATTTTTTTTAATTCTCAGACTTAAGAGCTCAACATTTGACTGACTAGAAAATTCTAATGAAAAATGTTTTAACTGAACAACAAAGTAAACACTTCATAAAACTTTACATACATTTGATGCAGAGACTTACATTTCAAGTAGCTTTTTACCATTTTGTCAAAGATTTTTGAATAAATTAAAAATCTTAAAAAGACATACAGAAACAGGAGATCCAGAATTTTAGATCTGATCCAAGTTTATTTATCCTGATCAGAAAGGAACACGAGGATAATTATTAGTGACGCACTGATCAGATGTGCCGGATCAATACCGGACACAGCGTGACCGATCCACATCGTGATAAAATTCAGTGTTTTCAGTCACAGCAGGCCACTGATTTATCAGAGCTGCCTGGATCCAAGCTTCGATGTTTTACTTGTAACAGAGTATTTGTACACGGTGGTATTGGTATTTTTAATTTAATATATTTTTTATAGTCTTGTATATAGTCATCTTTTATTTTGTATTTTTTTTGTTCTCTTATTATTTATGTTACTATTGCTCGCTGCCTGTAACACCAT
>JAPZEA010000006.1:5478736-5494786 GCA_029783685.1 Heniochus monoceros | reverse complement strand
GGAACTGAAGATGTCACCTTGGGCTCTTGGAAACTGTGCTGTGCATTTGTCACCATTTCCTGATATTTTATGGACTCAACGATTAATTGAAGAATAACTGTGAAATGTATTGATACTAAAAATAATCAGTTGCAGCTGTCAGTGTTTAGTTTCACAGTAGATTCAGTATGGTCTTCGTCAGCAGTGCGGAGTGGATGCCTCGTAGCAGATGTCACACCAACATTTCACCAACACATATTGATTTCTAAGTCCCTTAATGCCCCTGGGATGAGCATTAATAACAGTGTGAACACAGCAGTGGGAATTTGCATGGCAGGAGTGGTATCAATAAGGATCATATGAATTAGTGGGCGACAGAGAGGGACACTTAATAACAGCATAATGAGCATACTGTTACCGTATTGCCATAGCCTCATAGCACTGATCAGATTTAAAGAGGAAGTGAAAAATGATGGTGTCACACCTCTCGTGAACAGGAGTCAGCGATTTGTTCTGTGTGGCAATGAACTGGTCCTCTCCGAACAGGCGACCATGGGTGGGCTGTGTATTTTTAGCATGGTTTAATGATGCAGAGGCAGAGTGGTGTGGCTCGGAGCTCGCTAAAGTGCCTCAATTCCCAGCGGCCGGTGGAACAGGGACCCCAGCAGCCTGTAAGGATAATGCCAGGGGATATGCATGCACTTGACCCTGTCTCATCTTCCAGGAGCAGCGTCCTTGTGACAAAGTGGCATGGCAGGGGAGAGACGAAAGCGAGGCAGCTAATTCAGCTCTCCCGGCCTCCACTCATTAGTTGGGGAAGACAAATGTGCTGCCCTACCCTCCCCTCTGCCTCACCATAATCAGCTTTAATTACACCTTCGCCCAAACTTTCTCTGCCTCCACAGCTCCATTCACTATCACAAAACACTCTGGCTCTGGGGATTTGATAAGCTGAAAACAGTACTGCTACAACAACAGTAATGTATGATTCCTAACATATTTTTTGGCAACACCAGTCATGCATTAAGCACTTTGAGCACTTTAATGGTCATGAACAACACCACTGACTCTCTACCACTCCACAACTCTCAACACAACAAATGGGTCAAAGCTAATCCCTCCCAAATGTAGTTTTTCCAAGCGGCTAGTAAAATAATGATCCCTTGACCCCCATCTGTGGCTGGGTTAAAGGTCAATCACTGGGCTTTTACAATTAAAAACAAAAAGGACAAATCCACCCAGGCTTTTAGAAAGACTGTCAGACTTTTTACATGCAGGTATTTTCCACACACCAAGCAAGCCTGACAAGAGCTCATAATAGGATGAAGCCCTTGGGAGAAGTCGCTCACAGGCCAACCATTCTGCAACTTGTGTTCCCTTGGAAATAAGCAAAATGTGTCTCTCCTGTTACACTACTTATTTATCTTTAATTGCCAAGTCAGAATGCAACGCTTCACTCCCTCTTCTCCTCTTCAGCGTTTTCCTCAGACAGCAGATGGTGGCAATTAGAGAATCAGATTCACAAAATAGAAACATACACATCCCCGTACCATCTCACACCTGCCAGTTGCTATCTTTTACCTTTCTCTTATTTGTGTTCATCTTCATCATCATTATTTCTCCTTGTCAGGAAGGACTCAAGTGGGACGTAATGACACTTGTGTAATGCAATTTGAATCGCTGGGTACTTATAGCTGCAAAGAGATTCTCAGTACAAGAATGAGCTCATTTTCCTCCCCCTACAGGTCTGCCTACAAGCCCTATAATAGCCCTTATTACTTGCACTGTGAGTGCAGAACAATAGTCCTCACTTAGATATTCCCCTCTGCAACCGTGCAGAGTTAGATAAAGCACTTTCTATTCTTCTCGCTTTGTTCTTTCATGTTGTATTCCCTTGGCAAATGCGATTTGTTGACAGCATTCATGAAAAGGTATAGTGGGGACTTCAGTGGCTCTAGCACACGAGGGTGAGAGGTTTAATATTCATCAAGTGGCCTTAAATTGCATGTTAATACCTGACAAGCAAACGGCATACTCACTGCTAAACTGTGGCACATGACCTCCTGTTCAAGAGCTCACCTAAATTATGAAGTGTCCCCATTGTCAGATACAAACAGCCTACACAATACTACAGAAAGAATATATTTCACTGTAAAGATGAACCTGTCCTTAAAGCAGAATTATGAATTGGAATGATTGATTACAGAAGATCAATGTGAGTGAGGCTTGTACGTACCTGTAATAATGACAGCACGGACTGAAAAGCCTCTCTGCTCTTAATATATGGGGCCTGTCAAAATCCTCTTAGCTCATGCTTCTTCAGCTGGCTCACACGATCAATCACTGTTGACTACTTGTGTATTGGATAAGACCCACTTTTACCATCAGACGAATGAGGGCCGGACATTCATTTCCAGAAATGTACTGATTATGTAAGATTAAATCAAGGTTGAAATTGGAATGCGATCACACACCAGTCGCTACAGAGCTGCAGGAGAAGTTTTATGGGCTTGTTTTCATATATGAGGACACGTCAGACTGACTCTGGAATGAAGTCTGACCTAACGTGCTTGTTTCACAAGCCAGTAGTGCTTAAGTACAATTTTGAAGTATTTTTAACTTTACTTGAGTATTTTCATTTTCCATAACTCTCTACTTTACTTCAGCACATTTCTCAAAGCTCTACAATGACCTGCTACAACAGTAAAATGCTAGTCACACAGCAATGCCTCAGTATTAATAATCTAATAATGTCATATATAATAATATACCTGTCGCAGGCTTATTTTTCTGCAGAACCAGTACTTTTACTTTTGATACTTAATAATACCTCTGTACTTTTTCTCAAGTAGGATTTTAAGTGAAGAATTTTTACTTGTAATAGAGTAGTTTTACATTGTTGTACAGGTACTTTTACTTATGTATAGGATCTAAGCACTTCTTTCACCACTGGAAAAATCATAGGTGTAAATCATAAAATGAATCATGGCTGAATTCCATTTAGTTGCTTCAGGGCCTCATTTGTAAAGTAGACTTAAGATCAGTTTTGGTCTGAAGTATGACTTATGTGGAAAACCACCAACAAGGAGTTATTTATAAAACCATACTTTGACATGCGAATGATCTCTCTAAGCAGTTTTGACTTGTCATAAGTGATTTTCCTGCTCGTTATGTAGAGGTATTGCACTTCGAGACACACGCAGCAAAGACCGTGGTGAACTTTGCATGAGTTTATGATCAGTTTACGCTTTCTGTAACGACTGCAGCGGCGCCCCTCTCAGCCCAGACGTTCTAGGCCTCCCTCCCATTGCCAGAATGCTGTGGTTATGTATGGCTATTCTTTTTCCCCCTTGTAGTTTAAGGTCAGACCGTTTCTTTGTAATATCAGCCACAGTTCTGTGTTTCTGCCTCACCTCATTCACTGCAGCGGTGACACACTCCCGAACTGTGTGTTTGGCCTTGTTTGTCAACCCACTATTTAGTCCACCAAATAACAGGTTTCACCCGTGATCTCATCTTCCAAAAGTGTGCTTTTCTCTTTTGGTCCATGGCTGTTCCTGACTAAACCCTCATTTCTGCAGTGTTATATAAGAGGAAACAACAAGGCAGGCGCCATCAACTTCCGTTGATCTGAGATTTATAGATCACAGGTGCGTAAGTTACAAATGGGACTCTTAGAACCATCTTAAGGAGATCAAGCAAGGTTTTTGATGCATCTTTTATGCATCAAAGCTCAAGTATAAATTTAAAAAGAAGATTTTTATCAATGTGGCTGCAATCAGCTCACTGTCACACTGTCATGACTTACTGGGACACTTGAACACAACTGAGCCATCGTTAGTGTTATAAGTAACAACATGACAAGTCAGAATATCTGCTGTGAAGAAGCCTATTGAAGAGGTGCACAAACAAATACAGTAGCTGACTCTCCCAGGGTCATTTCAGTCGTAGAATGAACTGTAGCACAAGCGAATTTAATGGATTCTGTTCAGCAGCTGAATTGTTAAGTTTTAAATACATGCCAGGGTTTGATGCCAGTTGTTCTGAAGGTCTCTTTATGAACTCCCCCTCATTTGAAATGCAAAGGATGACCTTTCACTGCATGTTTCAGCTCTAAGAGGGGATCATTTACTCGTGTATTCTTTATTTCAGTAGATGAGCTGATGCACTTAAGATGTTATTCTTTTTTTCTCCCGGCTCAGAGAAGTGCTGTAATTTTCCATATCTGTCATCTGCGCAAATAAATCAAAAATCACTTCCAAATATAATCTCATGGAAAAGATATAAAAAGAAAACAGAAAATAACTCAAAGCCGACATGCTGCTGTGTTTACCTATACTGGAGCAATGTGCAACCAAAATAAAACACTGCTGAGAAGTTCCTTGAATGACAAGAAGGAATATTGAAAATGATAGCTGACCTACTAAAACAACCACATATCTTAAGCTAATGATGTTGTCAGATACGTATGCGCTGCAAACAAAGCACAGTATTCTCTTCATTTGAACAGCACATCTACAGCTCAATTACAGAAACATTCAGCTTTAACTAATTCATGAGATGACAAGTGCAACATCAAGTTCAGCCACTTGAGATAAAAGAGAATGATTTCAGCGTGCTTTACCCGTGTTAAGTACAACTGAGGCCTGATAGAAGCATGTGGTTCCAATTCCAACATAATGAAGTCATACATGGTCTGCAGAGGGACTGAGGCTGGTGGATTTGTTGCACTATTTCTGCTATTACAATGTCAAATTCATGAATAATGAAGGTTTCGAATTAAAGCTAGAGGCTCAATCTCAGACAGTCTGTTGTGTAAATTATTGCTGAACAGGGATCAGCTGTTCCGCCTTGTGTTCTTATTTTTCAGGTCTGCACTGTAAATATGAACAACACGCTCGCTGTTTCCACTAACATCACCAATAGCAGGAAGGCAAGAATTCCCTTGCTCCTTCCTTTCCATAGCTATTTCTGTTGGCTTGTCAGTCACTAATATTAGCTCTATTACTCCTGGGCATAGAGTCTCAGACTGCAACCAACGTCCACTGAACCTTTCCACCCTTCCCCGACCCCACTCTGTAGATTGCATATCGCAGAAAGCCTCACATAACATTGTCTGTCCTTTTGTTACCCTTGGTCTCCCTTCCCCCTCCTCCATATACAGAGGCAGACGACTGAAATCAGGCTAATTGTGTTGTTTTCTCTTTTTTAAACTTTTCAAATGAAAAACGGGGACTGTGTATTTCACCGTGCAGGCCAGAGTGTCTGGTTAAGCCATGGAGAGGGGATGTGTGTGTGTGCATGTGTGTAGGGAGGGGGGTCTTTCTGGAACGGGAGGCAGGGATATTTTCCAATTACTCGGCCCCCTCTCCCTCCCATCTCACAGGGCAGGGGAGGCAAAGTCGAGCTCGTTTATTAGTATTAGGGGCTTGTTCCCCCCTCCTAGGCAGCCCTCCCCCCCTCTCTCCCCTGCAGCAACCGTGCAATGCACAAGATCACCCTAATAGAATTTGTAAGCCTCCAAATGAAGTGGATTGTAAAAGACAAAATGCCATGAGAAATGTTTTTTTTTTTTTTGTTGTTGAGGTGGGGTTCCTGTGGGGAGCAATAGATGAGCGGGGGTGGTGAAGTGACAAGAAAATGAGAGAGTAGGAGGGAGGTGAATACACTATGACTCCATTTGATTCTCATTTCTCCCCTTCTTGCCGGCTTACATTATTGGAGATGAGTCGTTTTACAGTCATTAATTTACTGGCCCACCTACTGGAGCAGTCCATAATGGAAGGAGCCAGCGTCATCAGAATGGAACCTCAGGGGCGACTGTGCTTTTACAACATGTGTTTCATTAGGTGCCCATAAACACACAATGTAATATAAATATGGAAACTGTTAGCGGTGATAAAAAACAATGGTCTCTGCAACAACTGTGGTCCTATGAATATTGCAGACTAGCAGAGAGCCCCCAGAGATAAAACTTGTAATGCTCATGTTTTCTATTTCCATAATGGAGAGGCATTGTTACCAAGGATTTGGACAGATTATGATGATCAGAAGGATGATCTCTTTGCAGTATACTCTTCTTCTGAGGATTTTATTTGGTACCAGAATGATACACATGCCATTAAAAGGACACCAAATGTCAAAAATGTAAATAGAAGTAATATGAAAAGATGCTGCTCATACCAGCGTGGGCACAATGGTCTAATCAGCGTCCACTGCCACAGACTAAAAAAACTTCTATTTCAGCTCCTTCTACACATTTGCTGTAAAGAAGACAGCTGCTTTAGCCTTTATGAAAAACTGAGAAAGCATGGAGTAATTAACAATAAAGTTGCCTTTCTTAGAGGTCTTGAAATGATGACATTGATATCAAACCAGATAGGTACTGCTCAGGATATAAATGCACATTTACATGAAGAGAGAGCAGCCTGAGTAAACTCTGTCAATGCTAAAACACTGTATGCTGAAAGTATGATACTGTGCTGTCCAACAGTGATTCCTACAGTTCCTGCAGTTGCCTGGAGGTTCACACATGGAACAGCCAACTAATTAACTCAACTCAACTCAACAAACAACTAAAAACAGAAAGTGATAAGTTGATAAGTTAAGGTGGATAATAGGGGTGACTCAATACCAATGATTAAGCCACATAGTACATAACCCACTTTTTTTGCACTGACGATTGAAATAAAGGCAAAAATTCCAAAGAATAAAAAAAATAAACGCAGGACAGTGGAAAGGATTACAAATTGAAGTAATCTTAAGAAAATTTCCAATAACCAGTACGATGCCCATCAATCTGAGTCCGAAGCTGAAATAGTTAGAAATAATAATGTTTGAAAACATTTGAAAGAAAGGTTGACCAAGTTAAAATTAGCTAAAAGTCAAGGATAAAGAGCTGAAATAGCTGAAAGTCATTGCTAAACAGTTGAAATAGTGTGCATGTATGCAAAAACATATTGTAAAAAAATTCACTTTTCACTTTTATATAATGGTGTTAAATATGCACTTTCTAATCCATTTAAATGGTGCAGAAGACGGGGTACCTGAGCTTGTCTGACAGGGCTGTGGGGTCTCTAGGTACCACTGCTCTATCACATAGTCAGAGTGTACTTTCCAGTGAGCGTACCTGTTTCCACATGTGATGCTGTGACGGGTCACAGGAGCAAAACTACAGCTCATGAAAGTGGAAACCATATTCCTGTTTTGCCCCTCTGTCCCTGTGACATGATGAGCAGAGTGATTTCCAAACCAAATGGACAACAAACAACATGTCAAAAGGCCAAATAATGCCAAAGCATTTTTCTACTTCAAAATACTGACAGTCATTTATTCAATTCCTTTTCAATTTTGACTCATCAAGATGAACAAATAATGATTCATCCTCACAATCATTCTCATGCACTGTAACCAAAACCTCCACAATTAAAAGCGGATTATTGAGGGTGATATTGTTTGGTTCCAGCAAAACTTTTATTACACGCCAAGCCTTTTCTCTCCACTCGGATTCCCATGAGACTGTGCAGAATGTGTGCTGTTGGTGAACAACGAGAAGCTCCATCTGTACTGGCTCAGCCTGTCTCAGCCTCAATCTCCTCCATATGCCAGCTGCTGAGAATATCTCTGTCTCCACAGAGCTGGTTTGCGGCGTGCTGCAGTCTAGATGAGCAACTCTCAAGGCACACTTTCTTTTTTATTGAGATAAATGACAACTCTGTCATGTATTTACAACTTCAGCTCCTTCCTGATACTGCAGGATGCCAATGGCTGTCAGTTGGAGGGAGACAGTGGAATTTGTGGTTGTCTGCAGAACAAATTAATTCGAATCTAAATTTTAAAATGGGTCAGCCCCCAAAATTAGTCATGTGCTAGTTCCTTTTTTTTGGTCCTGAAATTGGAATGAGTTCAATCAATGAGTCTGTGCCCTGCAGCAAATCTGTGTATTGGATTAATTTTTCATAGTGCATAACATCACATTCTATTGTTTGGTCCAGCTTTAGATCCATATCTCCATGTCTTCATTTGTTCCAGTTCTTTAAAATTGTGTTGTGACAAGTGTTTATTGGGATTTGAATTTACATAGGTATACTGAGGCTATTTGTTCCTGATCGTTTTGGCGTGTGACCCTTTAAAAGCTAAAAAAGTCCAATCAAAAGAGATGATGTACTTCTATATGTTCACAGGTTATAGAAGTAGAGCTGGGACATGCAAGCAGCAGCCACTGTAGTGAGGCCTTGCCTGAGACACCTGTCAATCAAGGCAAAGATATCCCAAAATACACTTCCATATAACATACAACATAATAACATTACAGCCATTGCAGTTTTCTCTTTGACCAGCTGGTTTTCTATCCAAATGTATCTCAAATTTTAACCAAAGAAATTCATGCATTAATGAGAGGAAGGTTGCATCAGATTTGCGTGGAGCGATGAGGAGACGTCTTAATCTGCGGAAACAGCTTCTTCTTCTTCTCTCAGAGTGGAAACAGCTGATCAGTCATGTGAGTCAGCAGCTTGTGGCCATTAAGGGAACTGCACCACGAATTGTGCATTGGCTTCAACATTCATCACCAGTGGCTGCTGCTTGTTTTGGCTTAATTCAGGACTTTTACAAAAGCAGTAATCATGAGATATGTCCTACCTTCCTCTGGAGATCTGGGTTGAACAGAACGGCCCTTCTTGCTCTTACGAACTTTCCCCTCTTTCCTTCTGGTCTTGGTTCCCTCATCCCTGTCTGCAGCACATTCTGTCTCCATGGGTTCATCCTCCACCAGGATAGTGGGGATGTTCAATTTCAAGGCTGGAGACGTCCGACCCACCTCCGCCTTCCTCCTTTTCAGGAGAGGGCTGATGGAAGGAGTGGGTGATGGGGTGAGGCGGGGGGGCTTGGGTGGATACTGGGACCCGGCCTCCCTCACAGTTACTGGGGATACTCTCTTCCCGTGCGGGCTTGGTGATCGAGGGTCTGCTTTGTTGTCTGTCTTTGCGTCCCTCTTTGAGTCTGTCCCCACATCTCTGAAGGAGGATTTTTGAGATGTGGCAACAACTGCGTCTTTGTCAGCTGCCGGAGAGCTTTGTTGGGTTTCCCTGTGTGCAAAGACAAGAAAACTGTTATGTAATACTGATAATCTTGGAATAAATATTGAAGTATTGTAATGTTACACCCAGATTTGTTGTAAAATAGCTAATCTTACAAAGACAAATACACAAGACACACGTAATTATGATTTTAAAAGCACACAAATTCATCAGTAAAGATAATTCTCCAAACCTGGTGAAGCTTGTCCTTGTGGCTGTTGTCAATGGTTGTCCTGGTAACTGGTGAACTGGTGCCGTCTCCATGGTAACAGAGATTTTCGCCGTGCTTCCTCGTGATGAGCTATCTGCCGGTTTCCCCTGTGAGTCTGGCTGTGTCATCTTATGCTTCTCAGGGTTGTTACTTTGACTCCCAAGGCCTTTGCCTTGGGCCTGCAGAGACATCTGCAATGTGCTGCTCCCGTCCCCCTCTCCATCTTTTCTGCCCTGCTCGGCTCGCTCCCTTGCCTCTAACTTTTTAACCACTTGGGCAGGGATGGGCTCTATTTTTCCTGTGGTCAGCCTCTCTTTCTGTGACAGCTGCTCTGTGGAATACGCCTTCTTCAAGCTCGGTTTCCCCACAAGTTTCTTGATCCTCTGTAGCTCTTCGGCGAACTTGCTCTGGTAGCTCTGGACCCTCTGGGAGTAGCTCGTCTTGTCCTCTAAAGAAGAGGCCCGTTGCTTGAACGCTGCCCTCTTCTGGGCTGCGCCCTGCAGGATCTGGCCGTCCTCTTTGCTGGGGCCTTGTTTCTTCTTTCCACTGTCGTCTGAGTCGAAGGAAGCTGCTCGTCCAAATCCAGATCCTGATACAGATCCGACTCCCCCGGGCAGATCCACACTAGCCCTTCGCTCTTCAAAAGCACGGACCTTGTCAAAGATCTTGGGCCCAGCACGAGCCAGTTTGGGTGTCATGACAACACTGTTAACAGCTGATGCCTGGTCTGTCTTATAAGACTGGAGATCTGAAGGTTTGGTGTTATCCAGGTCTTGGTTTGGGGCATTGATGTTGTTTTTGTGTGTACTGGGAGGTGGCTGGGGAGCAGACAGGGGGGCATGGGGGGAGAGCCTCTGTGATTCGTCAGCTGTTTGGGTCCTAGAGGTGTGAGGATTGAGGGGAAATGGAGGAGTGAAGTTAGAGCTCTAGTGCAGTTGCTGTAGGTGTCGGACGAGTAATAAAGAAGCAGATGAAACTCCATTTGAGTCACTTTGTCTTGTTATTTTTTCATATTCACCAGTGAGTTCCTTGTGTTTTGTCTGTGCTCTTTGTGTCTCATTTTCAGAGAGCAACATGGCAGACAGTGTAAAATGAAATGGCAGAGAAAGCAATAGAAATAAAATAACGTTGTCCACATGTGAGATTTCTTAAGAAGTTCTAAGGAACTTAATCTAACTAGTGAAGTGGAAGACACTCTAAAAACAGTAATAATTGGAAATTGTAGGCATGTTGCAGCAACAAAAGTGCAGATTTACAACATGAGCTCTTACAAAATGCCAGAAAAATACCCCTGCTTTAACTTCAAATACAAAAACATCATGCCTAAAAAGAACCTGCAAATCACATGATCATTAATTTGTGAGAACATTCATGCTAATATTAGCTTGGATCAAAGCCAGCAACCCATGCATGCCACAGCAAACCTATAAAGACGTGGTGTTAATCCAAAAGTGAGGGGCTGCTCTAGAAAACATGCAGTGGGTAAAAAGAGTAATCACAGTTTTCAGAAGTGCTGAATAATACATATTAGCAGATTGTACCATTGTGTCCTCTCTAATGGCTATAAGAAATATTAATGACACTTTGTAAGACTTGAAAGCAAACCACACTCACAGCAATAAAAACAATGAGTCAAAGGAAAGCATGGCATCAAAATAAAAGTAGGAAAAAAGATTGAATATATGAAATAAGTAAATAAATAATGAGTCACTTTTGTAACTGATAACATATGGAGTACAATTTTTGCGAGTTGGGTCTATGGAGGATATAATGTCTTGTCTTATGTGTCAGTTTTCTTTGCAATTTGGGGTTTGTGGCCAGTCTTTCTTGTTTTGAGTGGAATCCTAAAAGTGAGATGCCATGTGCTATAACGGCATAGAAAATGTTCTCCCTCTGTAGAGGCTGAACATGCTCCCATAGTAGTCGCTGCCTACAGAAACACTTTCCTCTGACCCCTGAACAGGCCGGGCCAGGTTAGCGTGAGAAGCCCGGATCAGCGGTTCCACACCCAGGTGACGGACAGGGGGGGCCCCCTCAGTGGGAGCCCCGCCCAGGGCTTGCCTGGCTGGGTTTGTGGGGTCCAAGTGGGGCCCCGGAGGGCGGGAGCCCAGAGCACGGAGCTCTCGCTCCACCACAGGGTCGTAGGCGCCAGGGAGGGTCGCCCTGCGATCTGAAGCATCTGGGTTATAGTCCATCATCCCTCCTCCCTCACCTGGAGAAAGACAAGAGACAGAAGAGAGAGAACAGGGAGATACTTGATTAAAGTTTAGCCATCACATATGACAAAGACAACAACACCAATTCTTCAACACCAAGGTTGTTTGGAATTAAAGGATAAGGCTGATGTTATTCTGTACTTTGTGTTATTCTCAAAAAATCCAATAAAAAACCAGAGGCCACTGGTTCCTTCTGAAGATGTAAAGCTTTAAGGATGGATGACTAGTCATCGTGTGTGTGCGTGCATGTCTAGCTGGTTGTGTGTCTACCTGTCCACAGCTAACCTCGCATACTACTGACCAATCAGCCCGATATCTTTGAGAAACCTGTTTTATTGGACAGCAGGACAGTGCGTGTGGGATTGACTCAAAATAAACTGCAGTGCCTGCAATCATTGTAATGAAGGAACATGTCATCCAGAGCAACAGTGTGACTCACTGATGTGTTTTTAATGGTTTTTGTACAACAATGGAGCTCTGTGGCTCAGAAGAACAAGATAAATCAGGCTTTGGCTACAGAAGCAGCGCTTGATAGGATCGATTCATTGTTGGTTTTGCTCTTGAAGGACAAATCTGGTGATATTCTATGAGTGAGACAGATGGGAAGCAAGAGATAAAACTTGAGAGAACGTTTAAATCGGGTTAATTGAAAGGTCAATTAATTGTCAGACTTTTTAATTAATTATGGAGAGGTGGATCATGTGTATTAAACCTTTAAGTCTATTTTAGTTTAATGTCACACCTTTTGTGAATGAATATTGTATTGCTTAACACCCTTAAGCTCTGAATTTAATTTCTAGACTTTCTTCTATCGACTGCTCTTCTCCTTTTAACATTTTTATTTTTGAAGCATAAAATATACAATCAAGGCTTATACTTTGTTTTAATGTCTTTATTATGTAAATAATACCATACTATATCCAAACTAAAAAGCATGTTAGAGAAGATTAATTAATTAACTGAAAGATTCATCAATAAAAGGAGAAAGAATCCTGAGCTGATAGAAAGTGAACTGATGTAAAACGGACAGCAGGAACATCGTTAAGCATAAAAAAAAGGGTAGGATGGATAAAGAGCATATTGATTACTTAAAACCAGGAAATGAAACAGAAATGTAAGGGCTACGTTGTGGAGCATGCACCACTTAAAGAGATCCTCCCCCATCGCAAATCAGGTAATGACTGACATTTTAGTGATGAGCAACGGAGACAGGAGTGCTTGGGCAGCGAAAAGAAAGAGCAGTCAGCATCTTCCGCTAACGACGGAAACCTTGAAACGGCGATGGTGTCGAGGATATAAAACGACAGACTCCTATTGCAATCACAAAGGATACTGAGTCAGCGCCACAATCAGAAAGCAACCGATATCAGTTCCTCATGAGGCATTTCAGAGGGGCCACTGAGCAAACTATCACACACTCCAGGGCCTTGACATATTGAGCTTCGAAATGCTGCTCTCATTTCTCTGCAAGCCAACTTTCATTTTTACTTGAAGGCAGAACAGGCTTTTCGTGTTGTGTTTAGAAGCTAATGGAGAGCGTAATTTTCTCCCATACGTGTCCACAGGATCCAAACGACGTCCATCTGGAGGGACACAAAACTGAATGTTCTCTTTCGGAAGCGTTTAACAAGACGTTCTGGTTTTTGTATGCAGCTGAGGCAACCAGAATCTGCTCCTTGAAGAGAACAAATGATGTATGACCTCATCCCTCCCTCATTTGATATTCTCTTTCTATTTTTTTTTTTTTGTCATATTCATGGATCTCTTTTGCAAGGCAGATGGACACTAGTGGGCAGAGAGTCTTTAACGCCTGGTTAGGGCTTCACTGCTCTAACCTTTAGGAAAATGTCAAGATTATTCAGAGAGGGGAACCAGGCTGAATTAATCAGTAAGTGAGACAGATTTCTGCAGCCTTAAACCTGGACGTTAAATAAAAGCTGCAGTGATGGGTGGGCCACAGATAGCACGGCCCCGTCAAAGCTTCAGTCAGGCATTAGTATGTCATGAGACTTATATATATCTGGAGATACGTGCATGATAGTATCATGATTGGGTATGAAAGGGGCATCTTCGAAAGGCTCAGGAGCGAGGTTCACCACTTTGTGAAACACATGATTGTATAAAGGATGTTACTACATGGGCTCAGGAACACTTTGCAAAACCGTTGTCAGTAAACACAGTTCATTTGCAAATGATTGCATTCTGCTTCTGTGTTTTACAGAGTCTCAGCTTTTTTGGAATCAGGATTGCACATTGTTTACCGTGTTCACCATCTTAGTTTAGCGTGTTAACGTGCTAACATTTGCTAATTAGCCCTAAACACAAAGTATAGCCGAGGTAGATGGGAATGTCATTAGTTTTGCAGGTATTTGGTCATAAAGCAAAGTCACTGAGTGAAAAGTGAAGGGCTCATCAAAATTATTATGGATCATCCTGAGGGGAACATGAACATCTCTATCAAATTTCATGACAATATTTTCAATAGTTGTTGAAACAGTTCACTCAAGCCCAAAACTGTTAACATCATTGTGGTGCGTGAGGAAAATCACCAAAGTCAGAAGGAATCATCCTCTGTGGACCATGAATGTGAAAATTTCTTCCAATGGCTGTTGACATAGTTCAGTCAGGTGGACCAGCCGACTCCCAAGAACCATGCCGGTCGTGTAGCCTAAAAAAAACAAACACCACACACGACATAATCCTCAGGTATTTCACTGTTGAACACACTCCCACCTCTGCATGCCACCTATCAAGAGCCCTTCAAATTGAGTAAGACTCTCAAGCAGCAGTCCACTCAGTATTTTCATGTCTGCTCTCTGCCATGTGAACACCTGTCAGGGATCACAATTGCCACTTATGGCGCTCACATCCATTACGATTAACAGTATTGGCTGATGGACTGATGTCAAACTGACACGTCACATCTGACATAAAATAACAGCGATGTACAAAGAAGCATTGGCTAATCTCTTCCTGCTCCCATCAGAACGAAATTCAAACTAAAAATCTCAGACAATTGATGGTCTCTGGATTCAGGAATTCAAAGACTTCAGCGGAAGGCTGACGCACAGAGGTTACAGCAGTGGTAAGGAATGCAGACAGACAGTTCTTTATCAGCACATCACAGCAGACAAATACCTTTTGAAACTCTTAGCAGCCTTATAAAAGTGTGTTCATCCACAGTGTGTTCATCACTTCAGGACATTTGAGTTTGGTCTAAATTAGTTCAATTCACAAGTTCAACCAATGTTGTCATCCCAGTGCTCGATGCAGCCATGTTTTAAATATTACACCAGTGTTTGGGGAACCACACGTATTAATTCTTTAAAACTGCACTAATCAATATTTTTAGAGTAACATCTGAACAAATTACTGTGTGTAATTTGACAGGAGTTACTTGTAATGACAAACCCATGAAAATTAGCAACCGGCTGCAGTTCCTCTCAGCTCTATGGGGAGTTTTAGCGACGTTCAGTGCATTTTGGTTTTACAGCCCCCTGGACTATGATTTGGTCCCTCTCACTGCACTCATTGATCGTTTCAAGCTTTAGTAATGAGCTCTTTTGAGTAAAAAAAAGCTCTGATAAACCCACTGTACAGTGCCTGTCCACCACCAAACAGCAGACAGACAAAGTTAGCAATTAGCTGGTGAACATAGTGGAGCATTTAGCAGCTAAACAGCCCTTAGGAGTTGGTAGAGACCAAAAACAGAGCTATAGGGGGCTTGAATATTGGACTAACATTCACCAGGTGACCAGAAACACAACTTGAAATGAATGCTAATGTTGCTCCATGTCTGCTGGATGTGTAAACAAGTGAACTCTTAGCTAACGTGTTTGTCTTGTGTTTGGTGACAATATGTCAGTGTTGTGTTTACAGCTTGTTGTGTTGCCGGCCAACAAAAATCAATGCAAGTTTAAGGAAATAAAAACACTTGTGGTCACACACCAGTATCCAGACACTAATATTACTAATCAACCACAGTGATCCACTAAAGTCCTGAATGACTTATCCTACTGGATGTAAGCCTGCATCCCACATATAAGACAAGCAAGTGGACCAAATAACAAAAGCATCCTATTAAGAAGAGTGTCAGTCTTTGCCTTAACAACTATTTCTGTGATCTTTATGTTACTGCAATACAAGATAAATCATATGCCAACAGATGTTTAGGGCAGAGGTTTAGGGCTCACATCTCCAAATGTAAACCTCTCCAGACAAAAGAAGTGGTAAAAACATGACTCCTACCTCAAGACCTTTATTACCAACCTTTATTCAACATAAAAATGCTTGAAATTGAAACATATTGAGGTGTTACCAAAAGGCTGCATTGTTTAGGGTTGCCAAGGCCACAGTGGCACATATCAAGTGCATACCAGTCACTGTCAAGGACTCCACCACTCCTGCAAATGACTCAACCACACAGGCTGTTCAGGTGTTCTCCATGGAGACTGGAATGAAAGAAACTACTCACTGGCCACCAAGCCTCAGTAACCACTCATGGCCTCTTACGCAAAACTGCAAAGAAAACAGCATCTTTTGTGGATCGGCTCTTGAATTATCGCTC
>JAPZEA010000006.1:5444991-5456992 GCA_029783685.1 Heniochus monoceros | reverse complement strand
AAGACTTAATTAGGTTCCATAAATTCTTCACAATCCACAGATGCTAGATATTCATATATTAGCCTAATCTTGTTCAGTGTGTGTGTTCAGCAACTGTAAGTATCACAACTATATCGGGAAGTTTTGGTGAATCCAACCAATCATTATGAAGCAAAGCAAAGCAAAGCAGAAGAGCTTTCTAACGTATGCTGGACAAAGACGCACACTTTGTGTTTGTTTTATTAGAGTTTTCTTGTTGTATCTGAACAGAAAAGTCTTTTGTGAGGTGGAAAGCCTGTTTTGCAAATTTCTTTCTCTTCCTTGTTTCAAAAAGTTGCAATGATGACAGCAACCTGGCATTTAATGTTTATCCATCTAAGTGATTTTGACAAGTGAATCAGGCAGATACCAAATACAGATGGCCCCAGCACCGGCCTGCAGGCTCTGAGAGGGGCGGTTTCCCATCCGGTGCTCGCTCTCCTGAAGCTCTTGAGTAACTGCTGGCACAGAGTCCTGCTCATGTTTGTTTCATTTGCAGCTGAAGTGGTTTATCTCACACACAAAGCAGTGTATCAGTAAAAGAACAAATATATATAGGCAGGTTTGATTCTGTCTAAAATGTAACTTTTCCCATTCAGATGCAATCAATTCTACAGCAATCGTCCTGCATGTAAGCTTTAGATAAACATAATAAAAACAAGAAAAAGCAAAACAATAACAACAATGGCAATGAGAGACGTATGATTAAGTCAGATGAAACCTTTATTTGCCAGCTCCCCTCAGAATAAACTGTCACATAACCACTTAGCACTCTTCCTTTTGAGCTACACATCCTCCTGTCTGTGCCACCTGATTTGCACATCCACAGCGCACAGAACAAACAGCCCCGCTCTCATCCCATTTCCTGCATAGCGGCTATAATGAATCTTTTATGATTTCATAATACATCCAATTATTCCACCCCTGTTAAAATCACAGTGCACCACCTGGAACCACTTTGGCTTCCCTCTCTTCTAATTTCCGTGCCTCATTTGCTTGCATATTCTTTCCATATATGTAAATGAAAATAACCAATCTTACAAAGCCAATAGAGGAGGAAAGAATATTTAAGGCTTCTTCTTCACAAGACGGGGCTGATCCTGCCCGAAGACTTGTAAGACTGGGAAATGCTCTTGGGTATAACAACGGCTGCTAATTCAGCCCAGCAGAACTGCTACATTAGATCAGATAATCACCAGCCACATTTTGCGTGTGCCATATCTGAGTTTATTGAGAGAATGACAGAGCGCTGCACTCTGAAATGAGAGGCCTTTACAGAGCAAAGCTGAAGAGACTGAGGGAGGAAAGAGGCCAAGCGGCTGCAGCAAGCCCACATTTAGTAATGGCTTCTTCATAAATGAACCAATGGATTAAACCTGTCTGCCTGGGGAGCTGCTCTACGATAAAACACAGCAGCCGGAGGAAGACGCACGACAACAGAAACAGTTTACTGCCATTCTGCCACAACAGCTCTGTTGAAAGTTCAAGTCTAATTTATTCTGAAGCATAGAAGTTGCCTTTCATGTTGCATTTCTCAGTGCTGTCTCTGCATGTATGATGTTGTCTCACCGACTGCATCATGTTATCTGTACATTGCTGATTGCTGATTTTCTGGAGCTGGGCAACTCAGCTTAGTCCCATTAAAATGATGTCTTACTGTAAAGTGCATAATTTATGTATGCACTTACATACATACGTTGATGTGAGTACTTCAAAGCAGTTTTCATTAAAAAAAAAAAAGCTGTTTGATTAAAATGTGATTTTGAGAAGAACACCACAGACATCACATTAAAGAGATAATCTTTGGCTCAAAGTTACTTACAGCATTAACTAGCTTATAATTAGCTCAACTACCTTATTTTTTGTGATGTAGCAGCAGCTCAATGTTTCCATGGTCTTTCTATTTACATTATGTGCATTTTTCACGAGTGATCGCTTACCAACTGATTTTTGCTTTGCTCTTTCTTTGGTTCTCGGCCACTGATTGAAGGTCCTATATTATGCTCATTTTCAGGTTCATTCTTTTGCTCTGGTTATCTGCTAAAAATGTTTACGAGCTTTAATGTTCAAAAAAACACTTTATTTTTCTAAGACTGTCTGTTACTGCAGCACCTCTATTCACCCTTTGTCTGAAACACTCTGTTTTATAGCCTGTCTCTTTAAGGCCCCCCTCCCGAAAAGCCCAGTCTGCTCTGATTGGTCAGCTCTCACATGCCTGAGCAGGCACACCCACCTTGTTTCTGCATCAACTCTGCAGGTGTCTTTGCAACCACAACCATGCTGGTGGCGTGGCTGAGGTCGGGGACTGTATAGCCGTGACATCAGCTGACTCTCAGTGGATTGAGCATTTTGATTATTTCATATGTATTTATATAGCACCTATACCTGCTTTATAACCAAAAGAGACATGGAAATCTCACTTTCTACAATACGTGACCTTTAAAATTAAAGACTTAAAATCCAAATTTTCACCCAACTACATTCGAGATATTGTTGTTAATAATATAATTTTGAACAATAAGCTTACTAAGTTGGTCAGACCAATCATTTTCCTCGAGCTATGGCAGTGCTTCATGCTGGACGTTCCATTGTGAAACATTTTGCTAAAATGTCGGCGCAGGGTGATCATGAGCAGCACGACACAGTCCCACTTCTGGTGTAGACAGTGTAGAAGTTAAAAATAAAACAAAGGAGACAGACTTCTTCATTATTGCTAAAGGGCACAAGGTGAATAGTGTCCACGGTTCTTTTTCTCAACAAATCCGAAAAGGCAGCATTCAAAATAACTAGTGTGTTAGCTATTGACTTTGAGAGCTGATTGGTTGGCATACATAAGAGGCTATTTCCTGTAATGAGTAACACTGGGTACAACCTATGAGGAATTGGAACAGGAATTGCTACACTGTGGGACACTTTGACCCTAAGCCAAAGTTACTTTAGTTGCCATATGTTAGCTGTCGGTTGGCTGAAACAGTAAAGCACCTGATAAATGTGTAAAGGTTACCTGGCTGTTGCAAATGGTGTGCATGAACCATGAAAATGGTGTGTTCATGGCTATTTATACTTTTGTGGAGGAGGAATGTAACATTCACAGTATTAATCATGTCCGGAACACGTCATCTGTGCTTCAAGTTCATGGACATTTCACAGTATTTTGTGAGACATTTTGCATTGCATTGAAGCAATCACACACTCCACGACTCAGTTCAGCACAATACTGTTTGTTTCTCATGCTGTTGTGTTTTCAGACAGATGTCTGAAGTGTTTACTGCATGCTGTATGACTTAGTATTGTGCTTAACATAGTGAGACGTGGAGTAAGTGTACAGACCTTGCTTTGTAATATCTAACCACAGACAACATTAGTGACATATGGCTTTCCAACTGTTCACAGCTGTTGCCGGATTAGAAACCAGCACCAGTGCTCCATAGTCCAAATGTGTCATTCACATATTGTTCATTATAGGGCTGTAGTGGTACACATTATAGAAAATGCTCTCACACTCAACATACATTTTAGTCATTAATCAAAATCTTGGCTTAACCCTCAGGTGTTGCAGTAAAACCACAATATTTAGCAGCTTTTTTTTAATACTCCAAAGCTACCTCAAGCAATTTTTAACTAAAAATTGCAAGAGGGGTTTGTTGAGGGGCCACTTTATAATTGGGAGAATGAACTTGTAGTGGTGCTTGCCCCTTGGGCAATTTACCTTTGCAGAGTAAATTTAGAAACGCTGGCTCCCTTGTTCAATTTGCTTTACATGAGATAGCTTCCCTTCTCCCCAAGGAGTCCCACCAAGGCTGGTTACAAGTACTCAATCATGCGACGCAAGGATATGCTGTTTGTTCTCTTAAGGTCTTGGTCATCAGTCACACAGCTAAGGCAGATCATTGCTTTGCAATAAACTATGGAAGGTAAAAGTAAAGCTTGTATAGTGAGCTGAAGTGGCCTCATTAAGATGGATTGAAAAAGAACATTGAAAAAAAGTGAAACGGGCTCCTGTTGAGCTGTTCATTTTAAATCATTGTATTGCCTGTAAATATCCAATTAGAAATTACATCAAATGTCCCAAGAGAGTATTTTCTTTCCCTCTCTACTTTTCACAAGACCTGGGCAATATAAATCAAGCATACTGTACATATTGGGTGTACCTGCTTCCATTAATCAGGCTTCTATCAGGAGGTGTATTTATCTGCACAGTAAATAGGCCCCCAGAGGCTGCACAGTGCACACACAGTGCACACGTGCTTCCTTGTTACACCATCAAGTGTCTGTTTGTTTCTGCGTACCTGAGGGCTGATTTGGCTGTGTGACTGATTCAATCTTGGCCTGAGAGCAGAGGGGTGTGTGTGGGGGGTGGGGTGGGGGGGGCAGAGGGTGTCACTGGGAGTCGTTTGTCACTGTGTCTGCTGGGCAGATTACCTGTCAGATTAGAAAACGCCCCTGTCAGACGTTCAGACAGGTGGCCGGCCCAGATACATCACGATGGCACTCAGCTCAAACACAGCATATACACACACTCGTAGCTTGAGACACACACAGACATATGAAAGTGCCTCCATAACAAGGGCCATGTGTGCATGCTGGCAAATGGGCCTGCAGGATATAGCTTGTATCTTGTCATTACATACAGCCACAGCACATGTACACTCAGCCACACACTAAACATCAACACAATGTTCAGTCATATGGTGAATACACTCAGCTGCTTTTAATATAACAGCAGATCATGACAGATCTAATAAACAAACTGCACATGTGGCGGAGAGATGAGATCAATATAAAATTGTTTCTCCTTTGATACTTTTGGGCACACAAACTAATTCTGTTTGAAAACGCAGAACTGAAGCTGAATAAATATGCAAGCAATCAATATGTTTTTCTCCATTTCTCCTCCAGTCTTTCATCCTCCTTTTCACTATCAATCCTTTCTGAAGATCCACTCAGAAAATATCCTCCATTCATTGTCCTGTTATAAAAACTGGCATGTCAGAATTCAACAGGTGGTGAATATCTTATCTGACTTATTCAAAGCACTTGTTTGCCTTCATCTGTGATGATTCCTCTCAGTCACACACTTATCACTCAGTCTCCAGGAGGATTCAAATACATCTACTGATTACAGCTGCAAGGCCTCAGATCCTTTTTCCTTGAATGACAGACTGTTTTATAGTTAATATGCTGATTATGATGTGATTATGAGCCCATGCATATAATATCTTAAGAACCACGATTCAGTAAACACCTTGAAATGTTGGCTTGATTGTGCTTTGAAGTTGTTATGGCTGATACACACTGTGGATGTGTAATGTGAAATGCTGACGGTATTATCTCCTTTCATTCTGTAAAGGATGGTCCAGTGTGTCCTAGGCCTAGGTTATAGGAGATACAAAAGGAAGCACTGAAGCACCTTTCCTCAGCATTCAGAGAATTCAAACAGCTCTCATCATGGCTGCCACTTAGATACTCTCAGGTCATTTCATTCACTCAGGAACCTTCCTAAGCTAAATTCAGCCACAACCCTTGTCTTGTCCTCCGTCTAATGTAATTACCGTCAAACCAGCACTTTTAGATAAAACATGTAACTGAAGCATATTTACTGTATGTAACCCAGCCTTAAGGTTGCCATTCGCGGTCTATGGACTTATCAGGAACAACTGTAAAATGTTGAATCAACACACACAGATGACCTTGAAAAAGGGTCTGCTGCGTTATCTGAAATCTTAATATTTAATAACCAACTGTAAAGACTATTTTCCTGATCTAGAATGAATAATTGATGAGGCAATTTAAAACCTTTTCTCACTGATGTACTATACTGTCCTACAGCAGGTGTTTTAACAAAAATAAATCAAATGTATATTGTTTCACTTTGTGTACACCCCTGTCGTCATTACTCTACATTTCCATCGCTTTGCTCAGCGGACACCTGTGAGACACAGAGATCTCCCCTCTGTGCCAGGAACAGCCTGTGTTTTCACCTCCTCCTGTTGAAGCCAACACCTGGGAGCTCTCTGTGGAGGATTAATGAAGTCCTTCATGCTCTGACTCAACCAGATGATAAGAGGCTGGGCTGATGGAGCCTCAAAGAGAAGCCCGTGTCCACGGGAGAGACGGATCAAACAGATCTGTGACTCGGTCATCACAGACAGGACGGCCACAGATTACAGACCATCTGCAGCACTCGGCGGCTGCTGGTGAAGGCACAGACACACAGACGTGATCCATATTAACACGCTGGAGGAGAGAGCCAATACTACATGAACAATAATGCGGACAATATTGTGCCTCCGATATGTGTGATGAGAATGTGAACATGCAAATTCTGTTACAGTTCATTTCCTCCCCTCTACTGTGCATTATATATTCAATGTCCCCAACGTGAGGGACAGTGAGATGAAACACATTTTTGTTGTTATGCTGACCCTCATATTATTAATTATTTTAAAGGAACAATTCTTATGATTATTATCATTGAATAATGACAGTGACGAATAATCAAAGATACTGGATGGGCACTGATCAAATCCCCCGTCAAGCTCTTGTTAGACTTGATCTTGACTTGGTCAGACTTTGCCAGACTTGGGGACAGATGTATAAAGGATGTGTGAGCACAAAAGCCATGCAATCGCTGTCTCCAAAACATAAGATGGGATTCATAGAAGTGCGGTGAGTTTATGTGCATTTCACACATACTTCAGAGTGATGAACTGCGTAATCCTTTTTACATACATGCAAACCATCACTTTGCTGTGTCAGTAATGTTTTCTGTCCACCCTGACCTGTGAAGCACTTTGTGAAGCACAGACAGTCAGAATGAAGACAGTCAGGCACATGTAATGAATCAGTGGCACGGCCGCTACAGATGGACTGTTGGATCACCTCGGCCACGCAGCACAGAATGGAAAATTGCACTCCCTCTCTGCCGTTCTTCACATTGACGTGTCTAATGATTGGTGGACATGCAAACAGATGATTAAAGGCTGTTCTACATCCATTTATGGCGAACTGTGTGAGTGGAAGTGATGCTCGTGCGTTCACTTCCACAATGATTGAGAGTTAGAAAACAGAACCAGGCGTACACACAGCTTCAAAAGTCTGATGGAAATAATGCATATGCATTTTTCTGTCTTTGTGTACACACTGAGTTTTATGCATCTGGCCCCCAGGCGGTGACTCCAGCTTAACAGTGCTTGGACACTTGGACTTGTCTTGAGCTTTAAGGTAGTCTTGACTACAGCCTGTATTCATGCATGAAAGCATATCTGACGTTGTATCAGGCATCTTTTCACACAGCGATTAAAGGTAATGATTGTAATTTAGCATTTTCCACATAGTTTTGGTGTAAAACACACTAATGGGAGCAATGGGATGATTTATCCTTTAGAGTCACACTGTTTGGCCTGTTTTTAATCTCAGTAGTGACACTGATGGTGTTTGCTTAGCAGTCATAATGACAGTACTTTGGTATATTAAATGAAAATACAATTTTTAATGAAAATTGGACTGAAGATAGAAATATAATATATAATATCTGACTTTAAGGTGTTCATTTGTAGATGACAACATGTTTATCTTTGAGCTTTTGCCACAACACTTAACGTCAGTCTTGTTTGTTGCTTAAAGACCTCTGCTGCTCTTCTTCCCTTTACTTGCATGAACTAGCGCTCTATCTGGGAATAATTAGCTCTAATTTAATCTAATGTGAGACACGGTAGGGATTCTACCATCAGATCTAGAGATCCAGCAGTAAGTCATATGCTTGTTTCTGAGGCTCCATTCAACAGTGAACTGAGTGAACTCATAGAAACAGCTCCGTGACATTGTTAATGCTTGCTGTGTCTCATTACAACAAATCTGGTTGAGGTTAAGGTGGGACAAGCCTGGGATCCTGCCAACACAACACACCGTTTGTTTGAGCTTCTTCTTTGTCTCTGTTTTTGGAAGCCAATACTGAACCGGTCAATAATCTCTCACATACACACACTCTTTGGTTAGTACATTGCACTGCATCATCTGATTAAAAGAAGGAGATTTTAAATTATTTGGTGTCCAGAGAGTGCCATTTGCACCACAAAGCTCTACTATTAATAACAACAAGCAGCTTGGCAAGCGCACAAACGCACGCAACCAATGGATCAGACAGGTTGTGACTTACCTCCACCTCCGCCAAGCAGAGTCTTGTTTGCTGAAAGAGAGACGAGAGAGAGGAAACATTGATGAAAAAAGACATGCAGCTTGATGTTGCTTTTCTTTAGTTTAAATTCAATATCTTTGGGTTTTGGACTTGTGAGAACTTGTGATCAACATCATTCACAAATTGTACATAAATGGAATAATCAACAGATGAATCAATAATTAAAATAACTTTTAGCTGCAACCCTAATCAAAACTAACACAAAATGTAACATGAGTCACATTAGAAGTTTTGATTTCTTGTTTTTTCTCAATACATTCAGTCTATGTAAATCATTTACAAATAACAAAATAACAAATATTTCCTGGTCGCAGCTCCTCAAAAGTGAGGATTTTCAGCTTTTCTTTATTTATAATATATAATTGTATATAATTGTAAATTCAATATATTAGGTGTTTTGGACCGTTGGCCAAATAAATAAACACATTTGAAGGCATCACATCGGGATTTCAGAACTTGTGATGAGCAAGACATTTTTTAATTGAATAAATAATCAGCAGATTGATCAATAATGAAAATGTTTATCTGCAACCTGAATAACATCTGCTACAAAATGCAGTACTGACCAAAGCTGAATTCAAGGTTACATTGGTAGATTTGATTGCTTGTTTGCAACAGAGGACTCACTATTTGGCTCTCTTCTAATCAGTGTAAAACCACATTTTGTGGTCATAGACACAGACTGGGCGCTGCACTACCCCGACCTTTCACCAGAGTTAAAAAACACCTCATCACTGCATTTATTAACAGCTGAGTTCAGAACATTTCTTCATTTGCACCGTTGTGTGTGTGGGTGTGCTGCTCAGAAACTCTGCACTCCAGAGACTTAATCAAGTTTTATATCTAATTGGGCGAACTTCTGTGGACTAAAATAACTTGAGGGTTTTGCTTATATTTACATGCTGGGGGGAAAATACGTCTTCACATTTGTCCTTCTGAACATAATTTGTTATTGGTGCTGCTGGTTTTACCAACCGGCGAGTTAATTGCATTCACCTGGCATTACAGGTGTAACTCAGCCCCAGATTAGATAGATAGAATGAGAACCAGCAGGCTCTGCATTCTGTCATTGAGGACCGAGAAGCTTTGCACAATAAGAAATGAGTCGCTTCACTGCCTGGAAAGCTAATAAATAAACTCCTGCTGAGGCTACAGTCCAAAGCAAAATAAACAACTCTGTGAGAAGAAGCAGGCAAGCAATATGGTCAGATTGATCTTTTAGCTTTGAAAAAACTCACTTTCTACCTGGATAACAAGAAGGTGACAGTAGCTTGAATAAAATAACAATATAATGAGCTCTTTCTCAGGCGAGGCAAGCAGAGAATTAATGCTAGCAGTCTGGCTGACCAGTGTGTCCCAAATCATTACCTTCCCCACTTGAATCAAGCCACTGCACATGTTAAAGACTGTAAATTGCTGGCAGGGTGATAAGGCTGGCTGCTGCTGCTTCTGACATATGTGATATGCAAGTGTTTTTCTCACCCGCATATCCATAAACGTGTGGAGTCAGCAGCGCTAGCCCGGGGACATCTGCGGCGCCTCCAGAAAAAACTAACCTGACCGCAAACTCATGAAAATCATGTTTTCCAATTCTTTCCCTGCTCGTGGATCCAATTTTGGTTGCTGTGACCATGTTAGGAAAATCTGATAAGCACATAATCTCTCTCCGACCGTTACAAAGTTACGTCAGAACACACAGGGGACGCCTCTCATTTTAGTTACTCTTTGCCAGTAGGCATTGTGCCAACTGGGTACACACTCAGACAGCGTATCAGGCAAGTTGGTTTTAGAGAGGGAAGTAGACAGAGTAAATCCTACAGCTGTCTTTCTCTCAAGAATCCTCCACAACGTTTTCACTTTCCCCCACTGCCTCATTAATGGTAAATCCCACTTAATTTCAGCTTTTAAACACACTATACGTCTCTGCATATGTGAAACACTGCCTCACTAACATCTCCCAAAGTGAACGCCTCCACTCTCTAATTTGAAAATGTGCAGCTCCATACAGTATGAATGGGAAAAAAGGCAGTTATCTAATGTGATGCTGTGAGATTATTTCCGGTGCACAGCTTACTTAAGAGCTGATAGATCTCATGAGGACCTGAAATAAAGCTGATTCAGATTTAAAAGCTAAGACAAATAAAATGTTTCCATTAAAGTCTCCCATCCATCCTCTCCTGATTAGCTGCAGGCAGTGCAAACGAGTGATATCACATACTGGGTCTTGTTAATGGGGGAGACCGGGGGCAACTGGAACCAGACGCAACTGGAACATCTCAAATTGCACCAATCAGAAATGAGACAGAACCATGAAACTCATTATGCATGTGGTCTGTGATGATCCCTCTTTGCCTGCAAAATGACAAAAACTGCTGTCTCCTAAATTCTTCTGCAAGACTATTTTTTTTTCATCTACATTGTTTTCCTCACACTGTCTTAACCTTTTAATATCCATGAATCTAAATGTCTAGTTTTGATGGCCAACACGTTTGATGTCTGTGTCACGTTACCTGCGTTGTTTCCAGCCGGCAGAGTAGCTTGTGTCATTGGTGGTAACTGTAACACCGTGTTAAGACACCATCAAAATGGTATCATAACACAGTAATGACATCGAAATGGCTTTTTTTTTTGTAAAAATTCAAAAAGTATTGTGTGTTCATTTTAAATGTCTATATATACTTATTTATTGTCTATTTTGTGGTATAGTCGAGTGTCTCAGTCTCAGTTTCTCAGCTGTTATGTTTGTATTAGCAGCCTTGTACTGCACTGGTTGTGGCCATTTAATTATTACACATTTTGAACAAAGCACATTTGTATCATCTCAAATTGCACCAATCAGAAACGAGACAGAACCATGAAACTCTGCTTCCTCTCAGCCTGCCGACGGACAAACCGATGCTTTTCAAAGCTGTCCGTCATTAGACATTGTTTTTAATATTTGTATAATTATACGATTAATTGCACTGTTTTAATTAAACTGCAATTAACTGTTCAAAGGATATTTAACTGTTTTAACTACACCTGTAAGCTTCAGAGTTTAGTGTTGTCCTTGGTATTTATATGAAGGTATTATGTTTGATGTTACAGTTGGCCCCACATGCTGTTACAATCGACCCTGCATGTAAGGCAGAAGTGACATTTGGCTTCAAGTGTTTCAATCAATATTGTGACTCAAACGTTGCATGTGAGAACATTGACTCGACGAGATGACTGAACAAGTAAAACACAGATACAAGTTACCCACATAAAAACTGTATCCAGTTCATTTTTGAGATCTCCTCGCACTCGTCCATGTTGATGAACAGTGTAAACCATACAAGTACAATACCTCCTGAGTGGTGAAGGGTTTCCATGTAAAATAAAGACAGATCTGCCTGAAGGAGAGACGATGCAGCTCCAACATGAACTGGACCAAAACCACAGTTATCACAGTGTTGTTGGTGGCGGAGTGAACTGGTGAGCCTGGTGGTAATATGGTTAGCTACCAAACAGATACACCTCTCAGTTACTGGGTGTAAATATTTCATACCAACTAATCTTTATGTAAGAACTAGCTTTAATGTAGCAACCCCTTTTAATCTAGTTATGTGCAAATCTCCAATTATTAAACACTTTCATTATACAGTAACTATACAAAGTTTGAATTTATGTAGAGCTGGAGCAACAGGCATACTGGGTATGGTTGGCTTTACTTTCAGCTGAATATGTGGACATGTCACAAACACAGACATCCATCAGAGAGGGGTGAAAAAAGAGTGTTTTTCATTTAACATCCACTGCACTTTT
>JAPZEA010000006.1:5253616-5269212 GCA_029783685.1 Heniochus monoceros | reverse complement strand
ACATTCAAGCAAATTGCTTTACATGTGAGGAACATTTATTGTGAGGGATTGCTTATGTGTATGAGCAATTATTTTTAATGTATGTCATTCCCAGCGTGATGGTACAGTCTTACATATGTTATGTAACCAAGCCCATAGTTGAAGTTGAATTGTCTAAATTCAGTGACCTTTCCTCGATCTTATCAGCAAATGTTTGGGGAAGGTGACAAGGGAAAGGTCAAAAGTTTTGACAGTCGAAAAGCAGCTTATGAAAGATGGGAACTCTGACCCAGAGGCAAGCCCGGTCTCGTCCCACAAGGCATCTGGAGACTTGGAATAGAGGACTCCTTCCTTGAAGGTTATGAATTATCCAAGTGGTAAAATCTGTTAACTACAAAACTGTTCTTCCTATTTGTTGACCATGAATTCTAGAGTTACTCCAGTAATCCCTTGTCATAGGTTCAGGTTTTTGTACTGCTTTATGTACTAAAGCATTCATAGACAAGACGAAGCACAGTTGTATAGGTTTAGGCTGGAAGTTAATTGTCGACCTGTTGTGCATTTCAGTCCCTGAAAGTCTTTCATAAAAGCCATTTGAGACACTTGCTAAGTGATCAGCACCACTTAGTGCTCTTACTTACTTGAAATGGTTTACTGACAATGCCAGCAGACTTAACAGCTCAATTTTTCCCCCCCTTAATTGATTTTCTGTAAAAGACAAAAAAAAAGAAAAAGAAAAAAAAATCTGGGTTCCTTTTGATGGAGGGATCTCATCAGTCTGCAGTTGTTTGAAGCAGACAAGCCTTTGTGTGACGGAGGCTTTCTTTTCCTAAACGAGCATTCCCACTGAATTACAGCCCCTCACCTTCCTCCTGAGTAAGTCTGTCGTCACGTTTCTTACTGAGAGAAGTGTGACGTGTAAATTCACTTCATACATTACTCTGATATGTTTCATTTTTCAAAATTAAATATATATAAAAATATATATTTTTTGTTAGTCTATACATTGTAGATTTTTTACATAAATGGCAATATTAGTTTGAAGTTTAGAGTGTATTGTAGATGAGCTGAATAAGGGGATATTTGTCATTTAAATGAAATTGTTCAAAAAGTTAATTCAAAAATTGAACCGGGATGGCAGAGGACAAGGGTCGACAGATGAAAAATGTTGAAAGCGTTTGGTGTATCCTTTATTCCAGTTTTAGTTGTAAGGCTTATCATCAGCTACAATATTTTTTTTTTTTTTTTTTTCTTTCCATTTTGGGGGTATGTGGTCAGCGTTTGTGCCACAGTCCTGTTGAAGTGTTCTTACTTTATAACAGTGAGGCACTGAGGAAAATGTGGGAAGGAATTTTTGTCTCTAACAGTAATTATGCAACTGGTTTTTGAATGTAGCTACCATACAAATGTGGATCACCTTCATTTTTCAAAGTTGTGTTTCTGGGTTTTTTCAGTACAGTATAGTAGTTTTCATTTCACCTTTTTCTAATATCTGCCCTCAACCAAGTGGCTCTCAGTGTGCAGCTCACTTTTTAGTAGCCTGCACATGAATTTTGGAGGCAGACGTCGGTATTTGGGTGTAAGGTAATGGATAATATGGAGAACAAAACAGTGTTATTGTGATGTTATTCCCATGTCATGTCATGTTGTGAATGGTTTTTACCAACATGTAATCACAAATGGGAGGTAGAGCATTTTGTGTGTTTAATTTCTACAAAAAGAGATGAAGAAAAAGACCTATACAAATCAATAGTGTGGCCTTTTCATTCTCAAGACTTAAGATGACATGATGGGAGAGTGATACCTTATCAGTGCCTGAACTTGTATTTTCATTTAAGACAGTTTTATTTTGTGAACCATATCATTTCATTTATCGTGGAGATTAAAGAGGTACTTGTTCATTCCCCCACCCTCCCTTCTCCTAATGCTTTTTTCAATTTTCAGGAAGAAGTTTAAATGGTATAAAGAGATTTTCTTTCAGTGTATCTAGTTAAATAAATAAATGTTACGTAGATCTTGTTTAGTTTTTATTCCTTTTTTCCCTAATTATTCAACTGGATTATATCGTCCAAACTGCTGTTTTAGTTAAGGTCATGGGTCCAGGTCATGAGTTTTCTTTCTGTCTGCCCTATATTGCTAAACCAACTGACATTACAGGGTTCAAGAGATGCTGCTTTTGGCTCTGACTGTCTGCTTTTGATGCACATTAACATGTTTCAGTGTATGTGTTGCTTCAAATTCAATGTAGGGAGTGAGTTTTATTTTCCGTAGTAGCTGGAGCTTCTAATGACTTGGAGCATTTTAAATTTCTGTATATCAGAGTGCAAGCCCTTTGCTGCAGTGACTTTCAATATGTTTAGTCTCCAGAGACAGTTTCACCTCTGACCTTTTACTCTTGCAGCTCTTTGATGGTGTTGACGGTGACTTTTTGTGAGAAGTTCTGATCACTTCTTTCAAAGAGTTGTATTTGAAGTTTTGCTTTTTATGATTACAAGATTATTAAGTGTACTGAATATTGCTGATTTGTTCTAAGGGAAAATCTGACTTGATGTCATTTAGTATTCTGTGAACATCCCATTAGCCTGCAAGCTACATGCTCAAATTATTTTTTGGGGGAACCTTATTTCTTAACACGAGTCTTGACATCGACACAGTTTGAAATCTGCAGAAAAGCAACCCGACCACTGCAGGAGCACATTGAGGTCAACAGAAAATTACAATATTAGGATGGAAAATGTTCAGTTGATGGGCTTGAATTTGTTTTGGTATGAGAAAGCAGTAATAAAACACTTGCTTTCAACAATTTTGTCATATCTTTGTTGAACTATAAAGGGGGGAGACTTAGCAGGTACAGAGCCTGACATCCTGGAGTGAGGATACTGTTGACTCCTGCGGGGTCCTCTGAATGCCTCACTCAATCTCTCTCTCTCTCTCTCTCTCTCTCTCTCTCTCTCTCTCTCTCTCTCTTGCTCTCTCTCTTTTTATAAATATATATAAATATATATAGTTGAGAACTGTCCTGTATATAACAGTAATGTAGCAATAAATGTGCCATTTTTAATAACAGATTATACCTTTTCCAATGTCTGGCTTTTGAATATTGTATACACAAAAAAGGAAAATAAAGGAAAACATTGTAATAAAGGGTTTATTGTAGTTCGGAAAATGAATTTGTTCATAATTTCCATTGCCCATAGACGGTTAGGAAACGAATGCGTTTGTGACATTTTTTTTTCATTTTTTTTGTGATTGTGCAACCAAGCACGATATTGAGTTCAATACATGACAGCAGTTAACACTATTGATTTCATAAAGTCAGCACGAACAAGTCTGGAGTCAAAGTTATATCTGGATGGTTGCCAAAGACAGGGCACGCTTCTTTTTTTTTTTTTAACAGCTCTGCGGTAAACGGAGACCTTTTGAAATGGTGGCCTGAAACGACCCTGAGCGGTCGCACGCAGCCTGTTTGTTATTTGTAACAGGCGTCGGAAGAGGCAGCCCGGGGTCCTTCACGGTCATAAACGAGACTTTATTGCATGGATTGAAGAACTACAACTGAGAGAAGGTCAGAATGGTCCAGAAAATACTGAATAAAGTCGTCGGTGCCAAGTACATTTCTGTCCTAAGGACGTGGTAAGTTAAATCAATAACTGAGGTGGAGAACAGTACTGGGAATTGGTTTTGGGGGCTTTTGTCATGTTCAAAAACGCCATCAACGCTACTGTGTCCTTCTGAGTGACCCGTTTTGCTTTCTAGCTAACTTTAGCTTAGCCTGCTTGTTTATTTCCTAATGATTTCGCTAGCTGGGCTAGTTAGCTTACTACGTAGATGACGGAACAGCTAAGCTAGGTTAGTGAAGGAGGCAAGTTACAGTGATTACACTGACTGTAAATATATGTGTTTCTGGATATTACGCTATTTTCTAGTTTACAATATCCAAATTATTTTGAAAATCGAGAGCTAAATGCCTTCATTCAATATTTAAGTTTGAACTGCTCAGCATGTATTTAGTGGAGCATAACTCACTTTTTTTTTTTTTTTAAGATCAATTTATTAGGCTGATAAACCTTATAAATATACACAATCACGATTAATAATAATGGGTGACTCAGTCACATCTTTGCTACTATTATAGTAATTCACTACGCGCGTTAATGGCATGAAGATACATGTTTTTGTTTTTCACCCTCAAATTTGATGGTTTGCCTTACAGTGAAAATACTTAAATCAAGTTTAAGTCAATTGTACTTGACAGCTGTTTGTTTATGTATAAACATCTTGAGTGCACAGTGCTATATCTGACCTTGCAAAGTGCACACTGCGAACAACTCAGAGGACCACGGTTGAACAGTGATCTATCAAGGTTGTATTATTTGTAATCAATGAATGCGTTCATTGGCTACTAATTTAAAACGAGTACTAACTAACTTAATTATTAAAGCCTTCTTTTTTTATTTTGGCCCTTTGTTTAATCACTAATTCACGTTTGCACATGCACAACTTAAACAAGTGTTCAAGCTAATTAATTTGATTCTTGTCATCAGTAATCAAACATATGAAACACTGCAACCACAGACTATGTTGAAAAAAAGCACATGATTTTCAGATGAATTTGGTAGTTTTTTTTTTTGTTTCTTTCTTTTTTAAAATAAGGACAAGTGAGTCACATCCACCATTACTGTGTACGTTTGCACATAGATTTTGGCAAGTGTGTGCATTCTGAAACTTAAAAATGTCGTCCTGACTAAAGCATCTCTTGCAAGATCATCATGCCAGCTGAATTAAGGAGTATAATTATTCAAGTTGCTCTTGATGTGTGTATTGCAGTTGATGGTGTGGTTAAATGACTGTTTCATTTATGAATCCCGTTGGTTTCTTCCATCTAGGGTGCCAAATATGGTTGCCTGGGGAACAGTTGGCGGAGTGGCGCTCGTCCACTTCACAGACTGGCGAATAATTCTAGACTATGTGCCATACATTAAAGGGAAGTTCAAGGACGATGAGTAAAGTCCCACACAACTAAATTGTGAGTGTGTTGTTATCATAACCAACACTTGTGTAATTGAGTTTTCCTTCACACACATGTTTACAATGTTCAGCTGGATTGTTCATTAGCTTTAGCCCCACCCATGTACTCCTGATAAGATGCAGACAGGTGCAGGCCATGCCAGGTGTTTGAAGTGAACATTCAAATAAACACAACGTTTCTGTCACCTTACTCACACCTGGCAGTTTGTTGGAACTCTCATCATGTATTTGCACAGGCGACCACAAGCTGGGGTCAGAAATGCATGTTATTCTAAAACATCTGCAGTGCTCACCAACCAAGGCTTACTGCAGGCTGTGGGAATAATGGCCACAGAGATCAACCTACTCTTGTAAGCTTGTTGGATGACAACTGTGTAGGCATAAAGGCGTTATGCTTCTGTCTAATCTAAAGCTTTGCGAAGGGGTCAGAGGAGTTTAAAAATAGAAACTGAGCAACTCAGCAGAACTGTCCCAACAGATTTCAGATTAATCTGAATTTCAATTGTTCAAATGTATTTTTGGGGTGTAGTGGTTAGAGCTTGACTATTTTGCACAGATTAATTTAGACATTTTTGACTGTCTATAATTATCACAATAGGACATATTTTTGGTACTAAGCATTTGTGCTTACCTACAATGATCAAGTATAGTATCAGTAGTATAATACTGATATTGCAGCCTAAATCCCAGGCAATATCCACAATATCCAGTCTGACATCACACTACAGACATTATATTGATATTTTCAAACCCTATTAAAGTTTACACATAAACACACCCTTCCAAACCCTCTGCCACTCCCACCATCTCCCCGTCAGAAATCCAAACTCAGAGACAGGAAGAATGTGGTTTTCACACATTCAAACATATGTGTCTGCGTACATGTTGCTAATGAATAGGGTGTGTGTCTGCCTGCAGGACCAGAGATTGGGAATGGGCTCATGGGTGGATTGCTTACACAACGCGATCTTAAGGGGGATGCGCCGGCTCAACAATCATTCACTGAGGGCTTTTTAGGAGTTTGGACAACGATGCACTATGTATAAATGCTGTTCTTCGTGGAGTATTATTTAATGTGAATAAATCTTTAATTTTCCCCAAATGTGTCCATTTATTCTGCATAACTCCAGCCATTCAGGTGTTTTGTTTAAATCTTTTTTTTTTGTATTCAGTGCTACATATGCAAGTCCATCGTGTTTTTAGTAAATTTCTCAAGAACTGCAAATAGTTTACAATAATCTGTTGCATGCAGCAGGCTTAAAAGCGTGGTTTTGTAGACATAACCTTTGCCATGTGGTCATGATTATTTGTACTGTGAAAGTAGTGAGAAATAAAAAAAAATTATTGAAGAGAATGCAGATGTAAAGTCTCTGATAATATAATCCCTAATGCATGCAGAATTACACATATTCGCCAAGGTGTTACTAGCCTGGTTGCACGCAGAGAATACGCCAGGTTCGGCCAGACATTATACTCATTTTATCAGCCAGACTGCGAAATTTGCGTGGATAATGTCTTTCATTTCTCCCATCGAAGGGGGAGGGGACTGAAAGAGGAGAGGGGAGAAGGGATTTAACATAGCGAGAGGGAGAGGGCAGATCGAATAGGAAAAACACAACAACTAAAAGGAAAGGCTTTTAGTTACAGGCTAACTATTTGGTGTTCCCCTGGGCTCAACGAACAATGGGGATTCAGGAACAGCTTCCTGTTCAGTGAGACTTGGGCAGCGAAAGCAAATGTACAGTATGCAGAAAGCCTTTGTGCCATTATTTTTAGTGCAGTATTGCTGAGGATGCTTATGGCCTATTTTCTACCTCGCCTGCTCCCTGATATTAAAGTCAGCCCTCTTGTCCCCTTTTTACCTAGGGCAACTAGAGAGGGGGGCGTGGATGAAGTGGTTACTCTCCATGCTGCCTTTTAGGAGGGCTTCATAACTGGCACTGCCATTTTTGCATTAAATCCAATGGGGTGTGGCTGCACACTAGAATGAAAGCAGCCAACTTGGAAAAGGCACTGTGGGTGGCTTATTTCTAGGCAGAGTGGCGTTCAACGTGGGCTGTTTTTTCAGGTCAACTACTCACAACAAAGAAATGGCATGCTGTCAAGTTGAAGTTTATTACAAAAACCATCAGCATTAGTATTGGCAGCATAGCTGTACAAACATCCCATCATAACACCAGCTATAGTAGTAGGTGATAAATCGAAGCTGAATCATGATGCTTAAATATCTTGTCAGATAATCTAGCCTTAATTGGAGTATTTGTGGTCTGAAGTATGAAGCCTTTATCATAGATGTTTTTGAATTGCAGTTCCTGGGACACAGACAGAAAGAAGCCATTCTGAGGCCATGATTGTGGCGTATTGATCGCTGTGATCAAGGTTCAAATTTAAGCCGAGTTGTAATTTCACCTGTAAAAATTGCAGTTAAAATGAAAGAAGTGAAACATTTTCAGAGAATAGCATCAAGTCGAAAAAATACAACACAGATCATGTATGTGGGCTTTAAAACCTGACTGCAATAACAGATCCGAGTATGTTCAAATAAGACATGTATATGAGAGTAAAGCGGGGCGTATGTTGTGGGAGAAGCAGTTAGATGTCTGAGAGCTGTACAAAGGTTATGTTTGCCAATACAGAAAGGTACTGCAGTTTGTTGTTATGGAGACAAGTTGAAAAACCTGTTTTCAATTCATCTGCATACCATTTGGTTGATAATTCACATGAACGACATAATCTAATAGTTGTGCCATGGCCTTACAGTTTACCTGACCTCTATCTGACGCTTTTGTCCAGAACAACAATAAGCAAGAGGGACCGTTTTGACATCAAATAAATACTGCAAGGTTTAGACAAGTGATACTCCAGTTCAGAAACATTGCTCACTCCTCCACTTGACTTGCCTTACCTTATGTTTCTTGCCTGGCTCACGCTCCCCGCCTGCCTTATCCTTCTTGTTGGAGAATGTGAACTTGACATCTCCTTCCTCGAAGGCGTACGGGTCCACCTCCGGCTCGTGATCTCCGTCGGTTATGGCAGCAGATAGGTACTGGTTCCTCCTGGCTCGATACATCTGAACGCGCTCTTCAGACACCTTCAATGGCCATTTAGATGTGGACATCACCCTGGGGAGATGGAAAAGCTGGGGTGTGAGGACTCTGGAGTAGACGACCGCCAGAGAGAATAACAGTTCACAGGCAACAGATACCACCTAATCATTGTAAATGTACATCCAAGAGCTATATTTCTATCACTGACCTTTTTAAAAGATCAGTGAGTTAACAAATAACAGGAAGACGAGTTGCATGTGAGTAGAGAAGTAGAAACTCACGACTTTTTTCACAAAATTTTGGCAACAGGGAGATTTCCTCAAGCGCTCTGTTTGGGCCTGATGCCTGATATCATATGTCACATTTGCTATCATGTTTATCTGCAGAAACAGAAATGGCAGCGATTGCAAACTGTCCTGACAGCTGTCATGCAGCACAACTGGATGCATCATGTTTGTTGTCAGACAATTCCATTTCTAGCAGATTTATGGAAACGTGATGACTGCCGCGCTGACTGCTCATGCACTTACAGACAGACACATTTATCACTTGTTACTGTGACACGGCTCATCAAAAGCTCTGGCTATGACTGTGGCCTACTTGTTCCTTATATGTAACAGAACGGGGAGGGAGGGAAAAGAAGAAAACTACTGGCCGCTCGGCCGGAGAGGAGGGACTGACCCAACTTATGTGTTATCCCCAGCCTTCACTGCCTCCTATATTTCTCTGTACTTCTGTCCTCTCGTCATGCCTGTCCGGCTCTGATGTGAGGTGATGGTGTGCAGTGGCCTGGGCCAGAGATTAGCCTCCATTCAGAGCTGTGGCTGGGAGGATTACAGCTCACTAGAATAGCCCATCCAAGCGGCTGGCCCCTTGGGATTGCATAACCCCGCCGATAATTCCCACTACGGCCACCCTATGGCCTGTTGGTCACTCTGCCTGCCTTCACACTGGACAAGCCCCCCTCTCTCTGTCCATCTGTGATCCTCTTCCTTGCTAGCAGCCTCTTCTTGGTGCATGTCTCTCTCCAGTGCCTGCCAAACTGATAGCCAGCAGACAGTACTTCTTTCAGTTTCGACTGTATTACAATAGGAGAGGTTTTTATCTTTATCTAACCTTACCATTACTCTTCCACCCTCCTAACTCCGGTGTGTGTGCGTGTGTGTGTGTGTGTGTGTGTAGGAATCGATGAGTACTGCTGGTCCTGCACATTGGTGATGTATGATGTCAAAAGGGCACATAGCAAGAGATTAACATGCTGTGTGCAGCTAAGCGCTATACCCAACATTCTGAAACTAAGGGATGAGGGAGGGGATGGGGAAGGGAGGGGGGATCTGATTGAGAGAATGAGAGAGGGGGAGAAGGTGGGTTTGCATCGTTACTCTTTCAAAACAATTTTTTCTGGACTATTGAAAGTGCTCCAAAGCGGCCCGAGGCCCCGCTGTAACAGGGGGAATGGTAGGAGGGCTTGGATGCCTAACTGTTTAGTCAGCCTGCGAATGGCTAAGGCTGTTATCTCCCCGTGTGTGTGTGTGTGTGTGTGTGTGTGTGTGTGTGTGTGTAAGAGAGCCAGGGCATCGAATGGTGATGCTAATTGGCGGGTGTCACTCACTCTGTGACTGACACCAGGTTGTCCTGTGATGCTGAGGCCTCGTCCCTCAGCTTGTCTCCTGGCAGCAGTGGCGTGGGCAGCTCGGCTTCTTTCCTGCGGGGTAGGTTGAATAACCTCCATGGCGCGTGGGAGCTGTCCTCCTCCAAGTTGACCGCTGCGCCCACATACACAGTGGGCTCAGGAGGCTCGGATTATGATGAACCTCCGGGGTGAGAGTGGGGGTGATGGGAGTGGAAGTGCTGAGTCAGACCCTCTGGCCCGCCGGGCTCCTCGCCGCCGCCCTTCACCCCAACCAGGCAGGGCTCCGGGGGTGGCTGGTAGAAGTGTTGGCTGTTGGGGGTTGAGGGGTTCTTCATGACCTCCCCTGACTCCTCGCTACGCTCGCAGGGGTGGGGGCTAAGTGGTGGGGGTTGGGGGGAGTTGGCCTGTTCCGACGGCCCAGCGCTGACCACCCCACTGTGGAGCTGGGGGGCTTTTTGGATGGCGGACACATCTGCAGAGCGTATACTAGTGAATCTTCCTCCATCCTGACCCCTCATGGCCAACCTCTGGCCAGCTGTTGCCTCTGTCTCTATTGAAGCATCATCACTGGTCAGACTGCGATGATGGAAGGGCGTCTGAGGTCTTTTCTGCTGCTTGTCACCTTTCTCTGGCTTCTCTCCCCCAGCTTTGTGCTTGGTAGGGGGCTGGGAGGGCTGGCCTGCTGACTGAGCTTGGCCTGGGGTGCTGCCTGTTCGCTGCTTCACTGATTTGTATCTGCAAGGGAGAAGACAAACATGGAAATATGTTGAGACTATGAGGCACTGGTGACACTAAGCAAAACGGCAGCACAGACAAAGACAATCTGTCAAACCATGAAGAGGTGCAATGAGAATTTTTCATCATCATGATACAAAGAGATTCTGTGCAGCTTGTGTAAAAAATCTCTCTACAACCCTTCACATCTGCTTCTTCCAGAAAACATCAATTAACTCAATTATTCTCACATGCAACATGGCAGCCTCACTAATCTCAAATTAATTAGCAGACATACAACAATTAAGTTGTATGAATGTAAGACTGCGGCGCCTAATCCACAAATGTTATTGCACAGTCATAAATTTCTTGATTATGCACACTCAATCTCATGACATGAACAAAATGCATCTTCTGAAAGTCTATATATGAACCATAAATCAACCAGAAACCATATCTCACTGTTAGCTCTACTGCCCATGTGGCTAGCTCATATGAGGCTGATCAGATGATGTATTACACTGAAACACACCCTATCAAGCCTTCACCATGATCATCAGGTTCTGCTGGCTGCCCTGTGGATTAACTGTTCCGAGACCACCCGCCCTGCTCACAGCCACCCAACTCCGACTACCACTGCCCGTCTCTTGGGTCAGCATCAGTGTTTCTTCAGCATCTCCTTTGCTGGGTCACCACTCAGCCTACTGCTGTGGTTTTACATTAGGGTGTTGATGAGGAAGCAGTGTCTCTTTAATGGCCAGGGTACTTGCATGTCCTGACAATTCAATGTCAAGATAAGCAGACACACGGAAGGCTTCCATCCAGAAAACAGAGCTAATGGCCATTAAAACTGGCAACACACAGAGCTTCCCATTTCTGTGTCGCCGAAGTGCTGGGTGGCTTCCAACAAATTAACATGCTCCAGCTGACTGGCCCAATCCACTCTGCTCTCGTCTGAGGTCCAAGCCATCTCTCCTCACCCTAGGTGGAAAAAAATGCCTGGTGCGAAGGATTCCCCAATGGAAGTCTGCCCAAACTTTCAAGGTATCCGCCAATCAATACGTCAGTTTAGATAGTACTTGCTCATTAACCTTGATTAAGAATTTCTTTCAGTCTATTAGATCGGTTCAGGATCGCCATGTGGAGGCCAGTCAAGCATCCAGCTCGCTGACTGGACCTGCAGTGGAGAGCTGCTTGTGTTTACATGTGTCCTTGTGAGTAAAGCAGTTGGTTGCGACTGTGGTTGGTCTGGACAGATGACAAGCTGAAGACTGAAGGATGTAGGAGACAGCTGATTTGCTGTTTAATTCAGTAATGATATTTAAATGTGATGCACAAGAAAATAAACAAACTACTGAAATCAAGCTTTTACGGGGGACAAAATATTGGGGGGGGGGTCATTTTCTCTGTAGCCTTCCCCGGCCTCTGTCCTGACAATCAGCATCAACTGTAACTGTGCCCATCTGTCCTCGCAGATAAAAACAACAGCGACATTCAACATGTTTTGAGCTCGTTTGTCAACATTAGGAGCACAACACACGCTCTTTTTGCTACCGCCGTACCCTTTAAATGCTCCATCAGAGGTCAAACTATTCTTTCTCCCTCAAATTATTCCCATCAATGTGGGAATAAAAATGTCTGACTTACAGAAACACACAACCCAGCAGAGACGCCAGCCCCGGCACGGCTGTCATTTAGACAAAATAGTGATAAATTGAAAGTATGAAGAATAATATGCTTGTCAAAGTCTAGACGTGGATATAACTTGCAGATATTTTGCTGACTATGGCCCTCTGTGCCAGCGTTCAAAGCTCCCTGGGCTATGTATAACCTCTTTGAAATGTCTTTGAGCGCACATACATGAGCAATACCTGCACATACTGTATGTCCACATGGGAAGTGACTGACCTGGAACAGCTGCAGTATGACCTCTGCGAATGCTCCACAAAATCCCAGGCTCCCACCTTCTCGGTCAGCTCCTCCTCACAGGTACCGTTGGTTGCGGCTGAAAACTTCCGCCTGGGGAGAGGAGAAAAAAATTTTCAGACACCACTCTTTTTTTTTTTTTTTTAAACGATGACAAACCCTAAAATTATGACATAAATCCGAACAACTGCACAGCCCTTTCTCATGTTTCTTTGGTATACAGTGGCGAATGGTAAAAGCTTTGTGCTGAGGCTGATTTCATCGCCGTGCTTAGAGCAATAATATTTTGGCTGACAAGCCAACAGCTAACTCCAGCCGACATTCTGTGCTTGGTCAAGGGGCAACAGATCCCGGGCTGCTCCCAATGTGTCATATTCACTGATTGTGAATAATACAAAAGACCATGGGACAAAATTGCAAGCTAACCCTTACGTTAATTATGAGCGATCATTATTTCCACCCGGGTTTTTCTGGCATTTTTGTATGTTTTATGTATGAATAAATAAAACTATGGAAAACGCTTTGATGCTGTCGGTCAATGCAGCGTGAATATGACAGATGTGCAGTCAGAAGGTGTAGGGAAATATCATCAAAAGGTAACAGTGTCATAGAAAGTGGCTGTGCAGATTCACACGTCATTCAAAGTTTATTGGAAAAAAAGTGAACCAGGCGCGGCATCTTGGCCTGTGTGGAGCACCTTGAACCAGTTGAAGCGGTTGTGCTAATTGTACTGGAAGCGAAAATGAGATTTACAACTTCCCAAGAGAACTTGAACAATAGAGACAACAACAAACTTACTTGTTCTGGGCTCGGTTGATATTGCACTCTTGCCAGACGCGCTCCACCACCTGACTGGCTAGTCGGCGTGGTATCTTGCCTCCATGGTGACTTGTTCTGTCCACGCTGAATGCGTCAGACGATGAAGGCATCTTAACCCACTTCTGGGCCGAGTGAGAGTCCACTGGAGAGGAGAGGGGTAGGGTTAACAGACATATGACAAAAAATGCTACAGATCAACTCAAAAGCAAGCCTCGCCGTTTAGATTTAACTGAAGTCTTTACGGTTCTCTCTAATAACTTTACACTGTGTTTATCCCACTACCTGTCTGTGCCTCCTCAGGCGACGTGGGAGGGGTGAGGGTCACCAAAGACATGGCGGGTTCTCGCTGGGAAGCAGGCACTTGGTGGCCACCCGAGTAGACGGTAGTGCAGTGGGAGGACCCCACAGGGGCCACAACAGGGATGTCTGACTGGGGTACCAGCACTAGGCAGGCTGGGTACACCATCCGCACACCACCTGTACACACAGAGACGGGATGTTCAGATCTACAGGTAATCTCACAAAGGTTACGCTTAATGATATACAGGTTTTCCAAGAACCGACCTACGAGGACCTCCACAGAGGCCAGAGAGTCATCCTCCCAGTCCATGTCCTCCACCTTGTCCTCTGACACACCCTCCTTGGCGCTGGGGCTGATGGGATAAAACTGGTTCCACTCCTCAATCAGCTTCTGGGTGGGTGGGTCTGACATCTTGAAAGACTGGCCAGTAAGTGTCCCATTCAGGCCGAAAGGACTCAGGATCACTAGGCAGAGGGAAAGGGTGCAGAGGAAAAGAGAGGAGAGAAAGACAAGACAATGTTGGTCAGCATGAAGACACAACTCTCCATCATTCTCACAGCACCAGTCCTCCCATCTTCTTTCTTTCACCTCTGCATCATTTTCCTCCAATTGAATAGTTTGCATTCTTGCTCCTCCACCCCCTTTTTTTTCTCCTCAAAAAACATAATTTCTACCCTTTTGCTCTTCACCTCCTCCCTTCTATTCTTTCAATCGCTCTGCTATCATATCCTTATCCATCCCCTTCTCCTCCTCCTCCTGACTTGTCTTAATTCCTTTCTATCATTAGTCTGTCCTTATGCCCTTTCTCTACGTCCAGGCCTTCAGGTCATTCTTCACCTCATTGACGTCCTTCTTTTATATATTTTCTCTGCCTATTTTCACTCTTGCAACAACCTAACACTTCTTATCTTGATCATCTTTCTTGTCTTTCTTCTCCCACATGCTTCCCTTTCCTTGTCATTTTGCCATCTCCGGCCGAATCACAAGTGCTCTGACCTTTCCAGAGCACTGCTGGACCCAGTCGGTCCTGGCTGACTTGCCAAATACTTACAGAGCAATCCAGACGCCAATTATTGGCAAGCGGTGGCCTCTCAGAGCCCATAAACAGAGGCTTATAAAAAAGGGCCACTCCTCAGCAAACACACTCGACTGCACAGACATATGGGAGTCAAACAGAGCCCATCAGCCTGCTTATAGAACAGACCAACATCCATCAGAGACTGGGGATAGTACTATAAACTAACATGCATAATGCATACATATGAGCACAGAAACCATATGCATTTCAACTTGACACACATATAGATGCATATACACACACACACACACACACACACACCGTCAGCTTGTTATGCCGCATTCGCTTTCTCTGCATGCAACATATATTTGAACATGGAGATGGGGTATAAATGAACAGACTGGCTGGCTGGGTGGGTGGGTGAATGAGCATTAGTTAATGTCCCTCTCTGCACTGCTTTTCTAGTGTGTCATTACTAGACTGGATGGCCTCTGTCCCCGGTATTGATCCTGCGGCTGGACGAGAGAACAGCTTCCAGGATGGGAAAATGGCGGGAGGCAATGGAAAGAAAAGAGTAGGAGAAGAAAGATGAGATGCACCTTCTAAATCTTCCAACACTTTACAGTTCTAACCCTTAAGACTGTCATGAAATCAAACCCATTTTTGAAACCATTTATGGTCGGCAATTAATCTGCAATAGCCAGTCAATATATCTAGATTTAGTAATTACTCCTCTATATGGTAGTCTTTATTGGCCGTGGTGGAGTCCACCATTCCCGCGCAGGATTCAGATTGCCTACCTAAGCACAAGGGATTCACTGGAGAACAATCCAACGCAATTTTATCTCAGTGATATCAGTTTTAATTTTTGCAAAGGAGTAATGGAGCAAGAAGCGGTTCTGCTATATGAAGAGCTGCATGCGACAGGCTGCACTCCTCTGCAAGGTAACCAACTTCACTGAGCCCTGCAACAAAGCTGCTCAGGGAGTGTTAAACAATTTCCAGTTACCAGAGTAACCACCAGTGTCAACCAATCCACCAGGACTGAAATCTCAAGTATTACAACTTATAACGAGATGGTTTGAAAATTACTGGTTTGATAGAAAAATCGAATGTACAGATCCAACATTT
>JAPZEA010000006.1:5168696-5179573 GCA_029783685.1 Heniochus monoceros | reverse complement strand
GCAGAGCAGTGCCACAGTTTAGTTACTCCTTCCCTTCCCTTGCTAACCCCCCACCAGGACTGACGCAAGTTCATGAGGCAGGTGTGCAACGCTCAACACAGATCCCTGGCAATTACGACAAGAGGAAATAGTCCGACAGAGATGTTCTCTGAGCTCAAATGTCAAGGTGGAGATTTAGAGAAAGACAAAATATTCAAAGCACTGAAGTGTATTTCCATCATAGCTGACTGACTCAATTTTAAGAGCTATCTCTGCACATTTTTTAATAGAAATAAGGCACGTATCACTTCGATCTGCAGAAAGCAAACTGTCCAGTGAACGTTTTTGCCCATTATGATTGATAATTGAAGTGACATAATTTATATGCATCCTCCTTCCTCCAGTCTTAAACCTCTCGATACAGTCGCTTCGTAACTGGGGATGGCTTTAGAAAACATTGTTGTTTACAATATGAGAAATTAGACGGCAGTCGTTGTCAACAAGAAGAAGACAGCACTGCATTCTATTTACAAAGCACTTCTTGGCAAACTACCTGATTTTCTTACATGTCTTTGTAACTATAGATCAAGTTCACACTGCACTGCATCCAGTGCCTGAAAATCAAAATATTAATACTTTGATTGGGAAACTGGCTTTTAACTCTTATACAACCAACTCCAGAGTGAACAGCAACGAAAAGCTTCAGTCACACTACCGACCTTTACATGTTATTCCAAATTGCAGCTCATACCCATTTAATTGGAGGTCTGCTGGTGTTAATTCATATCTGAAGTCAAATTTGACACCAATTTGAACCGAGATAACGATGAGGAGACAGACGTGCACACAGCAGCAATGACGAGACATTCAGTTTTCCAACGGCAGCAGCTGCTAATTTGTTTTAAACTTTATATTATGGCACGTGACTGCTCAATATACTGATCAATTAAATGTTATTTAGATTTTCTCGGCCTCATTCTAACACATATGGACACGTGATCAGGACTCCTTGTTGCCACTTTTTAAGGCACTTGGTGCTTTAGCATCATTTTTCAACGTGCAGGGTAGTCGGATAGACTTGTATAGAGAGCACGTTCTCATTCCCAATACAGCAATGACGTAGTATAAATATAAAGAGTGAGAAAAACCTGCATTTGAAGGAAGTTGAGGTGGTAGGATGGATCATGCACAGGACTTTCATCCAGGAGACCAGGGTTTGTGTCACCAACAGTGAAATTTGATTTCTGTTGAAGTTAAGTACATAGTACATAGCTAATGTACCAAACCATGATCTTTTCCTAAACCTAGTTGTAGTTTGGGTAGTTTGGGTTTAGGTGCCTAACCTAACCACAGTGCAACCGTTACACATTATTCTTCTCAGCAGACTTTATTCTGAAAGTCTAACTGGATGTTGCTAACCGGACACTGTATTTATTATTGCTAATGTGACGACGGAGTCCTGCACGTTGAAAAATGACGCTAAAAGTGATTTTAGTGCTTTGAAAAGTGATGCCAAGGGGTCCTGACTGAGCCAAGCTGCCGAATGTGGTCAAAACATGGCTTAAAATAATACTTGGAGCGATACTAGACTGACTGCATGCTAAATACTGTATTAAGTTACGGCCAGCAGCCGGCTAACTTAGCTTAGCGCAAAGACTGGAAACAGGCAACCTTAGATGTAGCAGTCCCGCACATAAACCCCGTGTAAAACCACAATTTATCCTTGTTTTTGTATAAATTTAACAAAATGTAAAGGAACTTTGGATGCGCTGGTAGGTAGATTTTGCAGGCTAGCTGTTTCTCTGTGTGTCCAGTCTTTGTTGTAAGCTAAGATGGCTGTTGCTAGCTGTAGCTCAATATGCCCAGATATGAGAGTGGTATCGATCCTCTAATCTAACTTTCAGCAACAAGGCGAAGACGTAACTTCCCAAAGAACTAAAAAAAAAAAAACCCTCAAGAACTCCAAATCAAACTATTCCTATAAGTTGGTAACTTCCTGTTGGTGACCTTTTGAGAAAAACGATCTTGAAGTTCAGGAAGCTAACTAAGCTAACTGGCTGTTAGCTATGATCTTGATATGAGAGGCATCAATTTTCTCAGTGCATTTCCCCAAAATGACAAACTTTAGCTTTGAGCTAGCATTTAAATACAAGCTGCCTTTAGTGCTGCACTTCTACGTGGTCCATATTAAACTGAAAACATGATGCCATGCTGAAGAATTACACCTGAAAAAATCTGGAAAAACATTGCTTAACTTTCCAGATACCTTCTGAAGTCTACAATGTCAGCCCACTGTCACTGTCCATCCACCATCCCATTTTCTGCTCCTCCTGAACTGAGCTGTGGTTACAAAACAGGCCGAGGTCTTAGGGTCACGTCCCTGAACCGCCTGCCGACAGGTGGCGAGCTCGCTGCTCCTGCAGGGAGTGACAGCTGTTCCCCATCGCTCACTCACCAAGGTGTCACTGCTTCTGCCGTCAGTTGCCGAAACAAGGGCAGAACTCGGCGAGCCTCTGGAAACTGATGGTAAAAGCACCAGGGGACTGCTAAAACGGCACGTTTGAGCAGATTAGTGGAGCTGCTGTCATTAGCTGAGGTAATAATGGATTGCTTTGTGGGAGGTTCTACTGTGTAATGATGCATATGATGGCATAAGCCCTCGTTAAAAGGCCCTATACTGCATAACTTGAGACCCACGTAAAATGTGTCATTTGATCGGCAAATGACATTTAATCCACAGATCTTCAGATTATCACTTCCTGTCTGTCCTTGTGAGGATTGCGGCAGCTTGTTCTCTCCATGTCTGTTCAAATGGCAGAAATACGCAATCTACATACCTTTCCCACGGGACGCAGGGTAACAGATGTGTGATTACACGCTGGTATTGCTGTGTGAGGTTCAACTGTACCATCAAGTAAATGGTAGTGTAATCCAACCCACACACACACACACAAAAAAAAAAAAAATCACACAAACATGCAGTCATTTCTTCAACATATTGCATCTTGCACAGTTTGGTAAGTCACTCACACAGACAAAGCTCTGCTCAGGGGCAATCAAAGCTATGAATAGCTCTGGTTAGTACACACAGAGCAAAAACCTTGAAGCTGACTGCTTTCATGAGATGCAGACTCTGAGTGGCAGGAAAACACAAATACTACTCCACGGTCCTTTCTTCTCTTCTAGCAGACACCACATTAACATAATATAGCCTGCTTGGATTCCTTCATCTCCACACAATTATGACTCCCCATTTAGACTCATGTGCTCATCAATAAATCCACGGAAGCGAGTCACAGCCACTCTCTTGCTCATAGATATGCAGATGTCATGATCCAGAGCTTCTCTTATTTCCCTCTATGGGAGAAGCCATTGACCTTTTCCAGTGCCTGCATGTGTCACTGCAAATAACAACAAAGCAGTAGGTTGGCAGAGATGCACTGTGGCCCACACATCATCATTCAGGTTACATACAGGAGGAAATCACAGAGGGATTCATTGCACACGAGCAGTAGTACCTGTGCATATAAAAACAGTGAAGTTATTAAAGTGATATGAAAGATCACGGAGATGTCTCTGGGTGAGCAAACACGAGAACCAAAGCCATGTTCCTCACTGCAGAGAGGAGCAGCAGCCTCTGGGCCTGATTTGATTCTGAGCACCAGCTGGAAACACGTGGCTGGAAAAGTGAATGATCAGGTTCTCTTATGGAATACGCTAATAAAAGCTAAAACTAATACATTTCTTGATCAGACTGTGTCAGAAGCACAAAATAGTGTTTTAAAATTTAGCCCATGTTGTCTCATACGAGGACTGACAAAGCAAATGAAATTGTGACTTGAAGTTGAAATTATGAATACAGTCTTTCTTCACACTGTAAAAACACGGTATCACTCTCTAACAAGGCATACTTTACAGCTGTTTTATTAGCTGTAGCATATGACTTTATTAATGTTTGCGTAATAATGACTGGGATTCATTACTGCAGAACTGATTAGTTATTAAACAAGTGTAACTAATTAATAAAGAGTTCTGTTTGTTGTAGTTATGAATGTCTGTACCACAGTGATAACGGCTTCCTCCGCCTCATTATCCATAAGTGTGCGGTTTAAAAGGATAGGCTCACTTTTTTTCAAGTCTGTCTTAAAACAACACTCACATGCTCATATGTTCTTTGAAACACTTCATGGCTGCTGTTATCATTCCTATCCTCTATACTGGCCATTAACAGATCCCCTCCTAATTCTATTCCAATGTAAGAGACAAAAGATAAAATCCATAGTCGGCGTTCTGTGCAAAAAAGAATTTTGAAGTTGAGCTGAAGCTAATAGGACGCTTCAGTAATCACTGTTAGTCAATCAAGTGGGCGTCTCCTGAGGGTCGTCTTTTTATCACGGTAACAGAAATTCTGTGTTAAAATGACGGATACCCACTTGATCTGACTGACTCAGACTGCTGAAGCTTCATATTAGAACACATTTTAACATGAGATGAAGAGTGTGAAATGTGTTCTCCACCTCTTCCATCAGAATAACTTTGGTAAAGGATTTCTTCACTTCAGTGTGCGTGGTCAGGCAGTCGTGAAGGAAGAATTCACATCTTTTACTTAAAAGCAGTCATGCCAAACTGTAAACATTCTCCATTACATGTAAACATTCTTCTTCCTGACTGAACTTCCACTACAGCTTCATTACTGGTACGTCACTGGATTACTATTACTCATACATCAGAGTGTAAGTATCAATTTACTGTTGTGTTAGTTCAGTGTGGAGCTAATTCAAATCCTTTATGGGTACTTAAGTCCTTTAATAAAGCATCATATTTCATAAGCTCATAACATGTTTTGTACACAAAATCTTCATTTGTAAAGTGTCTAAGAAAAACAGTGCAGTAAAAGTACAACATTTTCATCTGAAAAGTCATGGAGTCTAAGTATAAAGAAGCATGGCATAACATGAAACACAGTACAAGTACCTCAAACGTGTAGTGAATTATGTTCCACCACTGTAGACGTGTGAGTTTTTTATTAAGCTAGACTTGGAAAAAATGTGAACCTCTAATTCCTTTCATTGATTGTTCATAACAATGAATAATCATTTGTTGATAACTGTGACTCAGAAAGTGCAAAAAAATGTTAGATTACAATGTTAATCATTTCTTCGTGAATTACTCTCTTTAAGTGGTTGAACTGTCCGATCACAGTCTTATTGTGTGATGAATTAGAGCTTTTTAAAAAGAAGATTACAGAAGATAGAAGATTTTTGAAGAATGCCTTGTTAGAAAGCAGACCTGCTTCTCCAAGGCCAACTGTGTGATGCTCTCCAGGATCTCTACCAAGAATGGAGAGGCAGCTGTCAGCACCAGACAATGTCCTACCCTGTTTGTATTCACTGATGAGCCACACGCCTGGCAGACTATACTTTAGCTCCTATACGACTTGGACAAGAGAGCCATGTTATATAAAGATATGCTCCCCAGAGAGAGCTGTATGGCTGTCAAAAGCCTGTAGAGTGGGAGGTTACCATTACTCTTCACTACACAGTAATTACAGATCTTTCATCACTAAGCTTCACTATACTCTACCTTTCTGTAGAGGGTGTACATTTCCAGACAGTTCTTTTGATCACACAGCGCAGACACACACTCAAAGGACAATTTTTGTACGTAGGCCACTGTATCATTTCAATTCCTATGCTGGCAGCACCGCTTATTTTCTAAATGTAAGCTGTGCTGTGGAGTTTTGAAGTGGTTGAGGGTTTGCATCTTAACTGGCTTTTTTCTTCCTGTCTTCACATGCACTCCAATAAGCAACCTCGCCCTGTGAGCGAAGTGTGTGTCAAACAATCATTGGGGTAGGTAGCCTTATTCTAATGGACGCTGTGCCTGCCAACAATGTGAGTCACTGCAGCTCCACGGTGAAGGTGGCGATGTTTAATTATACAGAGACCCAGGAAGGGGTGGGTGAGGGTGGGAGCCCAGCGCCTGTTACACAGCATGCCGTATGCCTTCCTGGGAGCTTTCTGCCCGCTTTGATTCCTGACACTGCGAGATGCCAGCGAGAACCTCCCACCAGGAGAGTGAAAGAGAGGAGGGGTCAGAAGAGACGAGAGGCAGGGGTGAGGGAAATGGGAACAGGGAGCAAGAGAAAACCAGTGGGGGGGATTAAAAGATGTGAAAAAACCCACCTCCTTATACTTTATTATCTCTCACTAATCAGAGAGATAAGTGATCTAGTTATCCCAGACTTCATTTGAAGAACGACAGACACTTCTGTTGAAAGAAGCATCTGAAGCAAAAAGTAACTCCATGTGACATGTGCACTGTTAGCATCTCTTGCTTTGTTTAGCCATGCTAACATGATGGCTCTAGGCGTGGCCATGTCCATCTGTCAGTCTGTCAGTCCACCACTTTGGCCCAGACTAAATAAATATTAGACGGATTGATGTCCCAAGAGGATGAAGACTACTGTATTTGGGAATCACCAGACCTTTCCTCCATGAGGAACCATGAGGTTCTTAACTTCAGAGTGAAATATCTCCACATCTATTGAATGGATTGACATGAAATCAGCTACAAACATTCAAGGTCCCTACAGGATAAATCCTAATGAATTTGGTGATTCTGCGACTTTTCCACTAGATCCACCAGCAGGTCAAAGGTTTCTCTTACTCAGTAAAATATCAACTTGGCACTAAATTTTATGACATTCAGTTTTGGTTCAGAGTGAAATGTCTGGAAAACTCTGGATTATCATGAAATGTTGTACAGACATTCATGTTCTCTAGAGGATGACTCCTGAAAACACTTTTCTACTTTCAAGTATCTGTTCATCCAATACTACATTTGACATATATATATTATGATATTCCCATCAGCCTTAGCTGTACTGATAAACACTAAATACAAGTATAAATCTTGCTAAACTGAGATGGTACACACTATATCAGTGTTTAGCTCAAAGTACTTCTGTGCTTAAGTTCAGCTTCACAGAGCTGCTAGCATGGCTGGAGAGTCTTAGTCTTGCTAAGGTCAACCTGGACTCTCTGTGCTTCCACTCCTGACAAACCCATCACCTGACAGCCACGACCTGATCACCTCCATCCTGACACTGTGACCCAACTTTGACTGGACAAGTCAAAGTCAACTGGGCCACTGCAGTGTGTGTGCATATTTGGTTAGGTGGGAGGGTGCAGAGGGGTGGGGGTCAGATGGGTGGAGAAGATAGAGGAGGGGGTAAGCTGAGGACCGATTTCACAAGCCAGCAATACAGGCAGCTGCACAGGCAGATCCCCCCCGGCACTGTTGGTTCTGCCTGATTATTTAACAGGAGCAACTGGAAGTGGTTGACATGGTTTCATGGGCTTTGTGCGGTGCGCACTCCTCAATTATGGATGGGAAAAGTGACACTGTGACAGCTGTAGCTCTCAGGGGGTCGGAGAGAGAGAGAGAGAGAGAGAGAGAGGCAAAGTGAGAGATGGAGACAGTATGCAAGGAGTAATTCTTTCCTCCTCGGGAAGATAGGAGACAGTCTTCAGCATAGACGTGACATACACACAAAGACACATGCGCAAATACACACACATCCACGCACGTGTGCACACACACACACACACACAAGCCCTCTCCCTCTTCTTGTTAAATTAAATATGCCCTGAAAATGACGGGAGGGGTGGGGGTAATGAGGAAATTATTCACAATCCTTGACATGCTTTAAATCAGATTATACTCTCCGCCTGCCTCACCGGGCCCAGTCTAAAGACACAGACCAATCCATTTCTTGCTTAAGGCACACCGCCTCCTACACGCACACTCATGCGCGCACACACACACACACACACACACACACACACACGCAATGAGAGGTATAGAAAAGCTCATCAGCATCCATCTCAGTTAGAGACAGGGGAGTGAGGAGAGGTGAATTATCCATAGCTTTCTCTTTGGCTGGATGCAAAGCGGAAAGTGGGCTTGGACCTGCTGCCATCTCGGAGAATCACCGCCGACCCCAGAGGGAGTCACGCTGCAAGAGGAAGAGACGAGCCAAAAGAGCACGGTTCCCCAACAGCAGGCCGCCTAATGAAATGCATATTAACCGGCTGAGAGGGAGGGAGGCAGGGATAGGAAAGGGGGAATCAGGGAGACATCACTGGCTCCAGCCCACTCCCCTTTTCACCAGCTCACATGCCATTACATACCTCCACAGAGGAAACACAGGGCCCATTGTTTAACATAAGGGCTCTTATGCTAAGAGAGACATCTTCGCTGGTGAACCCTGCAATTATGTGGTAATGAGGTCTATGCATTTCACGTCTACTTGAGCGGTATAGCAGGGAGTGAGCAGGGATTGTAGCATATCGCTCTATAGAGTGTCAGGAATCCCAGGCACTAGCTCCGAAATAAATCAAGGATATACTGGTCCAGCATTCATACACGTTATACTCCCATTTAATTAGGAGGGAGCGTTTCAGCAGTGACCTTGCAAGCAGCCTCAACATGTATGATCTATGGTAATGTATGTAAATTGAGGGCAGTGATTGCATAAATTAGTGCTTAAGATGTGTTTTTAGAGATGCACGTCTGTGTGTGTGTGTGTGGGTGTGTGTGTGTGTGTGTGTGTGTGTGTGTGTGTGTTTGATGTGGTGGGTTACACAGCCCACAGCAGCTTGGGTTAAAGCCCCACAGCTGGAGGAGCTGGAAGGGGCAGGTCTCAGAGGCAACAACATTCAGCTTATACAAACACAGCCAGGCGAGAGAAGTCAATCACACACACACATACACACGCACACAGGTGCAAATACAAATGCATGTGCACAAGTGCAAGTTCACAGAAGTACACACACACACACACACACACATGCAGCTAATTCGCTCAATTTCTGCTGTGTGGGCTCATTTGCAAACACACACACACACACAACCTCACTATTTATATGGCCGTGCAGCACTGCTGTATATAGCTGCATACCTTTACACAACCAGTTAACCTGCATGGAAGCATTATCCTCATGCTTCAATTACTGGGATGCATTCCAAATCCATTCTAGTTAGTGTGATTCATCTGACAATATAAATACACTAAGTAGTCCTTATCTGTTACAGAGGTAAGCTGCACTAACAGGAATGTTTACCATCCTGCTGGCCAGTGTTTTCCAGGGCCAGAAGCATCAGTCTGTGTTTGTCCCTGAGGACGCAGGAGGAGAGATAGAGTAAGCTGTTATCTCAGAGACATCTACCAACACAGCTGAGGCCAAGGGCAGTAACAACAATTATGATAAAAAAATGCTATAGACACAGAGGGATTGCAGCATGGGGACAAATGGATGACATACACAGAGAGAAAATGTAAAAGGGAGAGATACAGAGAGATGTTAGAAATGTCTGTCTTGAGTGGGAATAGCAGGAAAGACTTACCCAAAGATGAATGGTTGCCAGTGGATGTCCCGAAATAACCACAGCCACTCAGGGAAGACTGCAGGAAACAGATGCTGATGGTTGAGTGTTTTCACACATCGAAAGAAGATGAGATTCAGTGACTGTGTCCACACAGGATGATGCTGTATGATGGGGACATACTGTATAAAGCCGAGCCAATGTAATGTCACTTTAAGCTTTTGGTATTTCACTGTGTACGTCTATATATGTTGCACCAAGAGCTTCTCTGACAACAGATTTGTGCAGTAATAAGTTGATATATATTCAAGTATGGGCACCTGAGGCTCATTGAGTTTATTCTTTTATTCATCAAGTTAAGACTGATCAGAAGTTTTTTGTCTTCACTCACTCTGGAATTTTTGGGTAGAACATAATGACATTTACAACACAGTGCTCATACGTCACAATACATAATCTGCATGCATTTGTTTGATTTGTTCGAATTTTACATATTCAAGTCCAATAAAATTTTTGTAGTCCTTAATCTTTGTTTTAAGTCCTGTCTAGACAAATGGAAAATGTCTTATTAGTAAGATAACCTTATACAAAAGCAAATGGTCCTGTGAAAGTTTTTTCTAATAAATAAGCGAATATACGCATATTTGAGGAAAGTTGAATGTCATTTCATATCTATCTTTAATGCCACTAAAATAATAACTAAATCTTTACTGTTAACCTAAAGTCTGTGGTGGGTTGAATTCACATTTTAAGTACATAATTGTAGCTGTCATTAAAGTCCAGACGAAATGGCATTTTGAGAGTATCTAGCTTCTGTATTGCGACATATTTCCAAGTGAAACAGCACTGGCAGGTGGGATCTAGCGTTGGGATGAACTTAATTTGAATGTTGAAAAGCGGGCTCGTCATGACAACATGGAAAATTACAGTGATTCAGAGGTGGATGTTAGCCTCTATTCAAACGTAGAGGATGCCTTCATCACCCGTTACCGGAGCAGGCAGGTGTGGCCCTCGTCCACTCCGTGGAACAAGGTTTGAGATGGCGAACACCCGAAGGCATTTTTCACGTCATCTCGACTTCAACCAATGTTCAGAAACGTCATTCGCCATAAATCTCAGTAAGCAGCTGGTGGGTCGGTCATTATGAACTCTGTGCAGCCCAACACTTTGCAAACATACAGAGCTTAAGTGCAAATACTGAAGTTTGTAAGGCTGAAGTTTGTGGAAAATTGTAGAAAATGATGCATAAAACATGTAGAATGTTTCCATATGAGGGAATGATGCAGCCACAGAAACCGTCTTGGATTTGGACATTAAACTCACTGTAAACATCACAAGGCTGGAGAATTGAGACAAGCTGATACACATGTATATATGTATGTGCTGGTAGGGAATAGAACGTATAGAGTCTAATTTTTCCAAACTCACAGCTATTTAAAGTGGGAAAAGTGGGAAACTGTATGTGAAGAGGCTAACTGCTCAGAATATCTAGTCGGCACTTCCATATA
>JAPZEA010000006.1:4879446-4890566 GCA_029783685.1 Heniochus monoceros | reverse complement strand
CTTCTTTGTGCCAGGGGCTACAAAGTGAAGTTACACACATTTATCCAGATTTATCACTTCAGAAATCTTAATGCTGGATAATTACATGCTAAGTAGCAAATAATGTGGGGAAAAACTAAAAGGATACGACCACAAGGAAGATTCTGAAGCACACTTCTGCTGTGTGACAATATCACATAAGGAAGTCCGTAAGTGTATCAGCGGACACTTGCACTTTAACCAGGACGGCATCTCTTTGCACAGAGGAGCCTACTCTCCCCTACTTCCCTCCATTCTCCATGCTGCAGCAATATCTTTAACCCATTCAGTGCCGCAGTCCAATGTCCAAGCCTTGATAAGAAGCCTCAATACAAAATCCAGCTACAGAAGACTGGTGAGCCTGAGATGAGGTTAAAATGTGACCTGATTTAAAGGAACACTTTTTTAATTTGCCAGTCATTAATTTTAACAACAGGGCTCATGATTCTTGTTTTACAAAGAATCCATGGGCTGATAATGAACTACATCTTCTTGATAGCCAGACAGAAACATGGTGTGAGACTGCAAACAGAACATACTTAATAATTTGATTCTGATAGCAGAATAACATATAACAGAAAAAAATATCTATAATTAGTCATCTTAGCCACAGTGAATTAACTGATCACTTCCACAATCGGGCTCCAACACATCTACTTCTCACAGACCACAGGCTCATTTTCCATCTGTGCACAGCGCTCAGTTTTAATCAACTATATTGTGGCTCTCAGCTCCGGTGAGGAAATGCGGACACTTGAGGAGGATTAACGCCACATGGCCTCATCCCATCGCAGCATCACGCGCCGAGCTGCCGCACAGAGCGGACTACAGCCTGGACCGCGCTGGACTGCATGGAAACGGCGAGGAACTAATGACTGATCCTTCACACTGATGCGCGCTCTCTCTCTCATTTTGCAGTCGCTGAATCTCGTCTGACAGATGAGCCCACGGAGACATCACGCACGCACACGCACACACACACACACACACACACACACACACACACACACACTGCGAAAGCATGCAGTCAGATTCGTGGATGGCCAGTTGATCGCCTTAATTGAACTATCTGCAATTATCTACCAGCCCTGGGGGAAAAGCATTAATGGCAAGCATTTCCTCGGCTGATAGCGAGGACATGTGTGTCATCTATTTGATTTAACTACGGCACACACGGTCCACATGCGTGAAGACACTACCAGCCTTGTGGTTTCAGCAGATTGTCCACTGCGCTTGGGCAAACCCATTGTTCCGCCCGTCTCAGCTGAGGTGAGCTGGCAGCTCCACAAGACTGTGGCAGCTCACAGGCAATTAGTGCATGGACAATCACTCAGCCGCTAAAGATAAATAAACACAAATATTCTCACACAGGTCTAAGGGAGAGGGACAGAAGGCAGGTCTCTTACCGACTACAGTGTATCTATCCATGTAATTGAGGACGTTCCCAAAGCTGAGGATCCCGGCGGCGGCGGCCGGTGAGCGGCATCTGAGCAGCGCGGCGCGGAATTTCTGGCCCGGCTTGCACGGGTGAAGGTCCGGGTTGGATTTCAGTCCGGGACTCATGCTGCCCGACAGCGTGCGCACCTCATCCGAACTGCTGCAGCCTTCAATCTCGCACCCATCGCTCTCCACACACATTTTCTGGCACGAAAGATCCAGCGCAGGGGGGGGAAAAAAGAAGAAGGCAGAGAGAGAGAGAGTGAAAGAGAAAATAGTTGAAGAGGGAGCAGACTCAGCGATGGGCCGTGATTTGAAGTGAATTTAGTCGCTGTGAGGTTGTTGTCTTGTGTGCTGAAGCGCAGGAGCTTCTCTTCTCGGGCTCATATTTTTGTGGCAGTGCGCGGTGACGGACGGGCTGTGCGCTCCTGAGTATCTTTTTTTTCTAAGGACCAAGCGCTATAGTGCAGGGGGTGTGACCCGGCTGTAAAAACTCCTCCCCTGAAGCCCTGCAGCGAATGATGGAGCCGCACCTGATACCGTGCTGCAGATGCTGTGGAATTGCAACCGGAGTGTGGTGCGGTTGGAAAAACCTCTCTGTTATTTCAGGAAGCTGACAGTGGTGGGAAATGGGTGGGTGGTTGTGACTCCGTTTATTTATATATTTATCAATCGTCATCGATCACATTTGCTGTGATGATGACTGAGAAAACTATTACTATTGAGTAACTGCAGGCTAATAGAAGTAGGTCACTAAAGTGTGTTGCACAGACACATTTAGAGATCAGAGGAAGCTACTGAACCGCCTCTGGTGGGCTCATATTTTTAGCGCAGGGTCCCAAATACATTGCTGGATTTATTTGTAGATTTTACATATATATATTTTTTTCTCTTCTTAAATCTGAAATATCAAAATTGGACTGATCTAATGTAGGGCCACATGTCTTATCACACTGTGCATTTTTTCTGATCAAAGTCAAGTCAGTTTATTTGCAGAGCACATTTAAAAGCAATCTTGAGCAGTGTTTTTTGTAGAGAGCTGAGATAAATGAGAGATTATATGCCAATAGTCCAAAAAACAGACATAACTGAAATGACAGTAGTAAATTAATTGTCATAAAAGCACAACAGCAATGCACAGAGAACAAATCCATAAAAACAGTCAAATTAAAAGCACAGTGTGAGCGGTCAGGTCTTCACGATGACTATGATGAGATGGGTATTTAGACAATTTCTAATTGGTTTTGGACCTGGATTAGTTCTGGACCCCTGGATTTGAAGTGGGAGCACGAGGAGCAGTGATTGGTCAGCAGATGTGAGGGGTCTGGAGCTGGAAGAGCTGATGAGGAGTTCAGAGCTGTAACCTGATGACAGTCCATGCGGCGCTTTAAAAACAAACAGAAGAATCTTAAAACCGATTCTGTGCCTCACAAACATACAGGTGATATATGGTCTCTCTTCTCTGGGGCCAGTAAGGCGTCTCGCTGCCGCATTTTAACCAGCTGCAGGCGATAAGGCCGTCTGAAGGACTACAGAGAGAGAATTGCAACAGCGAAAATGAGGATAAATAAAGGAATAAATGATGGTCTCCAAATGCTTAACAGACGGCACTGATTTTAATTTTGCAAGTGATCTAAGAGGGAAGAAGCTGGTGCTGACAACAGCTGATTTGATTGTTGAATTTTAAACCACAATCAAAGATAACACCAAGACTTACATTCAATTATTATGAACATGTTGTATCATGAAGAACAACCGCAGCACAGAGCCTCACATGAAGCACAGCTACAGTGTAGAAACAGGCAGCTTTACTGGCCTCCCTGCAGGGGAGAGACTTTGTTATTGTCGTCTTTCACTTTTGATGAATTCTTCTATATTGATGATTACAAAAAAAAGTGAGACTTTTTACTAAAGATGTGTTCGACTGTAAAGTGAGTTAGATTAGTGTGTTCAGAAGAAGCCTCTTTGCATAGTAAGCTATCTACATCAATCACTGACCAAAGGAAACAGGCCGTTTCCTTTTCTGAATAAACTGCTCTGGTCAGGTGTAGAGGAATTACTGTCAAGGTGTGTGGGACTAAAACGTAACATCTCACTGGTTACTGGGCTTTCCCACCTCAAACAATGAGCTCTGACAGAAGCGCAAGTGCTTTTAAATGAACTGAGATTATTATTGTTATTTAATCGACCCATTTAAGGTGTTCTGCTGTTGGATGCGATGTTAATGTAACTTTTTTCCTTACTGTTTGCAGTGTAAGTGCAGCAATTGTTGATTGTTTTCTTTGAATATGGAAGAGTTGTTGCTGCCAAGGCAGCTGCTGACAGGGATCCCAATATGCGATAAACAATGAAATTACAGAAACAGTAACAACTCCAACCACTTTGAGGTGTAAGCCGTGATTGTGCACTGGGAATCCGACAGAGGGGGAGTTTGTCCACACTGATGTCACTCTGTGGTTCAGTCAGGCAGGAAGAAGAAGTGAGAGTTTCAGTGGAGTGTCTGTCACTGGAGTTTGTCATGTGGGGGCTGATATCCTGAGACGTGTCGTCAAAAGTTCATTCTGAATAATCATTTTCAAATGCCACAATTACTCTAGGTAATTAAATACAACTCTGTATAACTGCGTGTTGATCTTTGATTCATTCCCACCCACGTGTTAGTGATTTAAAAACACAAGTACCAAAATGATATTGGACTTTCTGTGATGTACAGCATCTCTGGAGATGAGCAAACACTGACTCCACATCTGGGAAAATGTTAGTCAAGAGAATTCTACCTATCACTACATCGGGGGCAAATGGTCTGTGTCATACCATCTGACTGAGCCTGAGCAGCTAATCAGTCTCCATCATCTCTGCTCTGAATACATTTGGGAGAAGTTTACATAAAAGGCAACAGCAGTGGTTTAGAGTCCTCAGATGACACTGAAAATGGCTGATTATTTTAATTACAGTTCTGAAATTTCCAAAGTGAGTTTTCACTCACAAGCACAGCAGACCCATTACAGTGCTGATTTTTCACTCTTTCCCTAATGCCAGCTTGTCTGGGAAGTTCTGAATGAGTTTTGCACCAAAATACTCTTATTAAACAAATATCTACAGCTGAAACATGAAAAACACTAAACTCAACAAAGCAAATTTGTTATCTGAGGGCAATCAAGTCCCATTTGCTTGTAAACCACGTTTTTTTTTTTTTTTTATAAACAATCTTCATCACAACAGACTGTTCAGAGCATGGCTGCCAATGCAGAATGAAGCAGTAATGCTGCATGAATCCTACTGTTGGATATGTTTGTCTGTGGCATTCCTGGTGGCTCCAGAATAAACACAGAGGAAAAAATAATCAGGTTCGGTTAAGAAAAGATGAACACAATGTAACTGGCTCAGTTCTGTCAGTTTCAGCGGTTTCTGTACTCTTCTGACAGCCACCGCCGTCCCCGACTTCATCACAATCTATGGCGGAGAAGAAACAGAAAGCTTTAACTGCTTACATACAGAGTTTGGATATATCTCTCTGTCTTAAAGCTACTGGGAGACTGCTGGCTTTTTAATTAATCACAATGATGACTTCAACGCCACTGAAGAAGGTGACAGTGCCATATAACACTGCGCATAGTGTTGTTGTTGTCTGATGTGAGATATTGGAGCACTCACGCCTCAATGAATTTTCAGCGGGATGACTTTTCATGCGACGGGCTTCTGTTGTAAGCTGACTGTGGGCCTGAAAAGGAAAATGAGCTGTTTCTGAATGGCTGGGGAAGGTCGAATCCTGCATGCAGATGAGTGTTTCTGTGCCATCTGTGTTCTGTCAGAAAGGTGCCAAAACGTCTCCAGCTAATTGTTACATATTCCACTGCGTACACAGATAAGAACTATTTTGACTTTGCCAAGACAGGAATCCAAAATTGTCCCCAGCATGATCAACTATATCACCAGGAGGTCATCACATGAGCTGCAATAAGATCAACCTTTATGTCGGTATTTAAACTTGCGAAAGCTAAGCTAAATCTGGGAGGGAGGTAGATAGAAGATGAGGGAGGATGAATTCTGGCATCGGTTTGGGAGAAGGCTGGGCGCTTGCCTGGCTCTGCTCTGCAGGCGTTTGGCATTGCAAGGGTATCAGAGCTGAGGTCTGAATCCATTCGCATGCACTGAGTTGACCTATATTGTTTTATTCAGACTGAGATGAAAAAGTTCTGCCAGCAAAACCTAAAGCCCCTCATGGTATTTGTTTTGCAGAACGACTTTCAAAGCAATCATCCACTTACTTCCCAATAACTTTGATGTCTGAAACTCCCCTCTGTTTGAATCTGGAAAGTATGATGCAAACAGTGCAGCCTGGAAGCCTCAGCAGAAAATGATCAAGTGATACTGACAAGAATTGTTTTTGTAACGCTGCAGACTGACATCCAGGATAAGAGGATGCAGGAAAAGAGAAGAGAGCCAAACCAGCCAGTGGTCTCACGCGGAGGGCTTAGGAGGGAGCCCCAGTAAACAGTTGTTCCTGTCTCCCTCTCTGGAGCCCCCACCTCCCCTCCTCTTTCTCTGGGATGTGTTTGATATGCTGGTCATGTCTGTGGGATCCTGTGTGTTTTTCCATCATGCAGAATGGCTTGGCGGACCTGGACCTATCTCTCGCATTATTCTGCTATGTGGCCCGGAGCCACTGAGTCACTGCCCCGGCCTTCCTTCCTGTCTGAACACCCAGTGCAGGATGGCAGATAACCTGCTAATCGCTGGGCCCAGCGGTTGCGGGACGATAAGGCCGGCTCTCTGCGCATTCTATCGTGCGGCTGCCAGTGAAGTTTAAATGTCCCACTGACACGTGTCTATCAGCTGTGCGTCTATCAGCTGTGCATCTGGTACACATGTCTCTGCCTCTTTAAACTCATGAAATTCACAAGAACTTACAGTGTATCCAGCAATTATAGCCTTTGTGTTTTCACTGTAATCAAGCAGATTCAGTAAGATTGAAAGCAAGATTTAAACTAATAAATATGCAGGTTTGATGTATCTGACTCTTTTCAGGTCAGTAATTAGTTAGACAATATAAGATATTTCTGTTGTTGTTTATTTTGTGTATGGATGGCTTGTTCAGGCAGTTAAATGTGTGTAAACTTGTTTAATTTTTGGTCATCTCAACTTTTTCTGAATGCACATGTTTCTCCTTGCAGTTCTGCTCTTCATCAGTTCTAATTAATCCCTCCTAAAGCTGCACACTGAGCCTATGTGGACATTTCCAGAATGTGTAATTGACAGTGCTGATGTTGTTTTTAATGTATGTAAATACCTATTTTATTCTCCGTCTTTTAGCGTTTTCTTCTGTGAACCTCGACTCTGGAAATGAAGTGAATTTAGATTGAAATAAATAAACAAAATGTTACGCAATTAAAGCAATCAAGGAAGTGATGAAATGCAGTAATCACACCACAACTTGTGATTCTCCCATTGTTGTCTCATCAGCCGCGTTTACGTCCAGTTAAATATGCACATTTCCCCTTCCTGTACCAAGGAACAAGTGTCCCAGCTTCCCCCAGTACACCGTGTACATTAAAGACCCGGAAGGACGGGATGAATAGGCCTCCCTGACGTTTGGTTTAGCTGAGGAAAAAACAACAAGTTGTACATTCTTTTCAGAGGAGATGAGATGTTTCAGGGGAGTGGATTTTGACATCGAACATCTGTCTTTGTCCTTTCAGTGGATGGCGGCCTAAAGTCACTCTGATATGATTTTATTCCCTAATAAACAGGCAGTGGCGGTGCCAAGTCACATCAGGTAATGACTAAAGCTGTCACTTCTGATGAGCTGCATGCAGGCCAAGGACCGTATCCACCTCCATTGCCATTAGATGACGTGTGTGCACATGTGCTCAGTTCAACCAACTAAAGAGTTCTAAATATTCTGCTATTGTTCTATTCTTGGAAGAGAAATTAACTTGTTCCATTTCTATTTGACCCATGTAATCAATTCATACAATTGATAGAAATGGTTGACCCAACGGTTAGGCAGTGAAGCATTTAACTCTTTCACACAGGCCAGTGAGCAGGAGAGACTGAGGAAGATCATACTCCATTCATTCATAAGAGCTCAAACTGATAGCTTTGATGTAGGCCTCTCTAACTTCAGTAGAGTCATGTTATAACATTGCTAGAATATCTTCATGTGCCCAACAGGAAACTAAAGGCACTTCTTAAAAGAGAGCAGAGAGACCATCCTGTCCCCACTGATGTCTGGGAGCACTGGACCACCCCTCTTCCACTCTCCTCACACACATTTGTTTTTGGAGCCGGAGCCGTCTTTGCTTCGGTCAGTCTTAAGGTGTGGGCTGTGCCATTCTGACCTTTTCTCATCCGTCGTGACCTCCTGACTTCTGGACTGTCTGTGCCTGACAGCAGCTTGCTGTAGCTGCGGCACCACCACCCATCCTGCCATGTCCTCCCAAACTCAAGCTACAGGGTGTCTGGCGGCAGAGCAGCTGAGGATTTGAATAGATCTGGGCTGATGTCTCCGCTCCTCGGAAGCGTGATCTGGGGGCTATAAAGTACAGCAGTGACTAAATATAGCGTTCAGGGGCAGAGACGGCTTCTTTTATCTGCTCATTTAATTATTTATTTGACAGCTCCATCCAAGCTGGACTCCCTGGTCGAGGGTCATCAGTCTAAGTTGATCTGTATGGGAGGTAAAAGCAGTCCCGACTCCAGCGTCTGCCCTTATATCATCACGTTGATCTCCTTTGTTTGGATTATTTTCCCCCAACTGTATGCTTCATGCAACTGAAAAACTGCCATCAAGCTCTACCTAATTGGAGAAATTGGAGCTTCTATGTGGCAGAGGTTGACTTGCAGTGAGACCAGATCTGTGTGGTGCTGTAGATCATATTTATAGACTGCATGGGTCTTTGTAATTACCCCATTGCCATGGCAGTGTCTGTGAATCAGCTCTCTCCAGCCCAGTGGCCAGCAAGCCTCTGAAACAGGAATGCTAAATACATAGGACCAGAATGTGCATATGCCATTATAGGGCAAACCTCAGATTTGGCTTCATTTCCATTGTAATCCACATTTGTACTCCCTGCTCCAAACAAAGACATTTGCATGACAGTGAGAAATGGCTTGATTGATCTGCTATGCAGCCCTGCATCAAGAACTGAATCATGCACCAACAGGAACAATCATTCACATCGTTGACACATTGGCTAAGAATATCACACACATTTTTCAGATCAAAGTGAAAATAACACTTTCTTCCACATTGCTCCAGTAATGTTTGACTCTTTGCAACTGGTTTATTTGCATTTACAATCATCAAACCCCTGCTTTAATAAATGCCAGCAATTTTAAAAATGTTGCATGGGTGTGTAAACCTGCGTGAATCATCGCCCCCGACGGCCAAATCAACACATTTCATTTGTTCTTGTATCACACGTCAAATAACTGTGCGGTGGGGTGTTAGTGTCATTCCTGTTTTTTTTTTCTTCTTCTTCGTGGAACCAACGCTGCTCCTCTTTATGAAGTGAGGTGTAAAGACAGGGAGGCCCATATGATGTAATTGTTCACATAATGGGCCGCGCAGAGGGTGGAGAGGGCTCTTCCTCCCTGTGATGTCATGTCACCGCAGCAGTTTTCTGGCGATAAGGACAGAGTGCAACTTCACATCCACAAATGTGGTTTGACTTCTCTTATCAGCGTCCTGTGGCCGATCTGTGGACGGGAGAGAAACACACAAACATGGAGAAGATAAGCTATTTCTTCTCTTCCAGTAAATATGTGCGATGCACATGATCCATTTCCTGGTTATTCCTGATATCATGACAGCATACTTACTGACGGAATGCTCACTGCTCCCATATTATATGTATGAACGTGTTGTTTCGTGTGACTGAAGCGGGGCTGTTTTCACGACTAAAACGCTCCCCATCCCTGAGTAAACACTGGCTGTATCCGCTCTCCCCCTGGCTCCTGGCTCCCTCATTGATCGGCCTGGACAATTTATTAGCCATTGTGACAGTTTCCTGTACAGCCAGGGTCGACAGGGGAAACGGAGAGGTATGCAGATAAAGTGCTCAGAAACATTGTTCACAATACCTATTGTGTTTTAATTGCAGGTTGAACTGTTACCTCTAGAATGTTTTCCACATACCTTTCAGTGTACGTGTGCGCTTGTTTGTTATTCCACATGCGTGTCCTGCTGCCCAATCTATTCCCTCAGCATAGTGAGCAATCGCATTACTTCTGGAAAATGACAAGCTTAAGGCTGAAATGCTCAAAAACAAAAGGAAATTCCTGTGAATTCCACAGTAATGCAATTAAACCTTTAACAATGGCTGAGCGTCCTTGAACTACGGCTTTCATCCATCCATAAATGTCAAGTTCAGTCAACAGTTTTGACACTTCAGTAGGAAATATTTGGTAGGAAATGTTGTGAATCAGCAAATAAATTCTGGTGCACTATTCCTGCCACGTTGTTTTTCTGTGCAGCAGTTATTGAGAGTAACCAATACTCTGATGACAATTCAGCTCAATTACTACCTGACCTTGTACCTGAGAATGCCAAGGGCAGTGACCTTTGACCTCGCTGTGTGGTTTACTCCAGTGCAAAACAATGGAGACACGCAATGACACGCAGCTGTTCGGATTTGCCAGGGGACACCTCTGCAGCAGCAATCCGAACAGTTTAGAAACTGACTGACAAGCAGCTGTCATGCTAGGGTATGTAAGTATGGCCTGTTTGTATGGTCTGTGCTAGTCTCTGACAAGAGCAGCCAAGCTTAAGATGGCGAGTGCTAACACCGATCATGTTACATGAACTCAGCCACCGACTCAGGGTTCAGCAAATAATGAACACTCAAATGGAGCGTAAGTGACGGAGGTAGACACTCACATGGTTGGTTTAGTAAAACGTCATACATTCAACATGTATTAGGCATCCACGACAGTTTTACTAATGAGGGGATCCTTCAGCGTTTGAGAGAAAGAGTTAGTGGAGTGATATGGAGTTCATGCATGTGCAAAAGTCCAAAACTGCTTGATTTCAGTCTGTCCTGTGCTCAGGTTACAACCTTCACTCTTGAATATCACACCTGGCTTTACCATGCAATATGAAACAGATGATACTTGAAAGGAAAATGAAAAGCCTTCTGTTAAAAGAAAAGAAAAAACACACTGTAAGGAGTAACACCTGTGAAATTGAATTCTTTACCAAAATATGTCAAAATATGTTTGCCATATGTTTGCAGAGAACATAAACCCAAGTGCAGGTATGGGCAGCTTATTTATTTTGAGGTCATAGACTGTTGCTGTATTTTGTTTGGAAGAATACGGTTGCTCAAGGTAATGACTCGGAGCAGATTGTGGTTAGAAACCAGGGACTTTTTTTTTTCATACTGAATTTAAGTAGGCTATATCCTGTAGGTGATTACACGTGTATTTATCATGCCAAGGTATGTATTGTTACCACACCTTTTGTTACGGTAGGGTTGGTTTCAGCCATCCTACCCAGGCACATATGTTTATATGGGTATGTACTCTGCAGTCCTTTAACACTTAGGTGTTTGAGTGGTTGGGGTGTGGAGGTCTGAGGAGGGTGTCCACACATAGATAACAACATAGATAATGAAAACATTAAAAAAAGCATAAAATATGTATAAGTTGTATATGTGCGTGTG
>JAPZEA010000006.1:4807137-4817358 GCA_029783685.1 Heniochus monoceros | reverse complement strand
GTTAACTCTCTGTGTGCATTCTGCTCTTTCTAGTGAAGGACTACCAACTCATCCAGTCTCAGGATTCCACTACCACTGGTCTCCCAGGGCAGTCAGAGGGCCAGGGCTGCCCAAAGACCCTGCTCAACCGCTACCTGAGCAACTTCATCTCTATCATCAGCCACCTGCTGCAGACAAGTCAGGACAATGGCTCCCCTGATGCTGTGGAGGCATCCTGGGTTCTGTCCTTGGCCCTTAAAGGCCTCTACAATACACTAAAGGTACCTGCCATGATCTAGGAATCTGCAGTGGTGGAGTGGTTTTTCATTACGACTCCATAATTTGAGATATGGTTAGCAATAACTGGGACTAGGTTTGGTACAACTGGCTTAGATGATATGAAATTATTCTGTTTTGTCCTCTTGTCTAGAAGCATGGAGTAGAGCAAGCTCAGGAGGACATCCAGGAGTCCGGACTGACCCAGCTGCTGGTGAGGAAGTGCAGCAAAGGGACAGGCTTCAGCAAGCTGTGGCTGCTGCGAGATCTGGAGATTCTCTCCATCATGCTCTACTCCTCCAAGAGGGAGATCCACTCCATGGCCCAGGACCCAGAGCGAGACCAAAGAGAGCAGGACAAGGAGCACGACTCTGACCACTCCAGTTGTTGCACTGACGACACTGATGTCAACAAGGCCGACCCCTTAGAGGGTCTCGATGAGGAGACAAAGATTTGCTTCCAGGTGATGAAGGATACTATTCATACAACACATGCAGCAAAATGTAGTATGATGTAATCATCTGAAGTCCCTTTTTTCTTTCAATGCAGATCACCCACGATGCCTTAAACGCCCCTCTGCCCATCCTGCGAGCTATGTATGAGTTGCAGATGAAGAGAACGGACTCCTTCTTCCTGGAGGTGCAGAAGAGGTCAGCATCAATTTCAGATAGGCAATTCTTTCTATTTCACTTTCTTTATATGGTCCACCGTGAAAAAGGTCACATTTTACAATCTAATATTGCCTCTCTCTGTTGTTATTTTCAGATTTGATGGAGAAGAGATAAAAACAGATGAGACAATCCGTACGCTGGCTCAGAAATGGCAACCTACCAGGCGGCCTCGCTCTGAGGAGAGGAACACTAAGGCTGTGGACACTGATATGATTGTGGTGTCATGCATGGTGAGTTTGAGATTCAAAAAGCACTGTTTGGCACATTACCAATATTAACATTACTAACTATGACAAGAAGAGAGAGGCTACTTTGAGAAAACGTTAGGAGGTGATGTTTTTCATGTCTCAATATTCTGATATGTCCCCATCATCGCCTTCCTCCCACAGTCTAAACCCAGTCACTGTGAAAAGGCCACAGAGGAGATCAACGTAGTGGCCCAGAAGCTCATCACAAATTCAGAGAGCGACTTGCAGCTCAGCTACGCCAAACAGAGGCGCACCAAAAGTTCAGCCCTCTTGCACAAGGAACTGGACGTACGCAGCAATCGGGCAGTTCGTCAATACCTGGTGAAGGTCAACCAGGCCATCGCCACACTGTACGCCCGCCATGTGCTGGCCTCGCTGCTGGCCGACTGGCCTGCAGAGACGCCGTTGAGCGAGGAGGCGCTGGAACTGAACGGCGCCTCACACATGGCCTACATCCTGGACATGTTAATGCAGCTGGAGGAGAAGCCGCTCTGGGAGAAGGTGGGCAGACGGGAGGAGAATGTGGAGTTTGTGTTGTGTGTGAAGAGAACAAAATGGAGTGTATTTGTTTTGTGGATTAATGCGATTGTGTTCACCCATTAATGATCAGATTCTGCAGAGGGTGCTGAAGGGCTGCAGCCACAGCATGCTGTGTAGTCTGTCTCTCACTGCTTGCCAGTTCATGGAGGAGCCAGGTATGGCCATACAGGTCAGAGAGTCCAAACACCCATATGACAACAACACCAACTTTGAGGTGGGTAAACTGCATTTCTTTCTTTTTATTGTCAATTAATTAATGAACAGCCATAACTGTTTTTAAAAGGTTTATTATTTCCTCATTTGTCGTGCCATCCCCACAGTGTCAGCCTTTGAGCTGGACACAAAATGTAAATTGTCCAACTAGAGATGATTTGGCAATAGAGAGGTATTAGTACAGATCCTTCTTTGAAAAGGAGCATGAGCAGGAGTGTGCCGTTATGTTCTCCATTTACTCCCACACTGTATGCTTGTTTCAATTCAGTTTGAGACTATAAGACTCTATCTGTCTGACTCTATTGTGTCCATCTTTTCTCCCTTAAGGACAAGGTGCACATTCCAGGGGCCATCTACCTGTCAGTAAAATTTGACTCCCGCTGCTACACGGAGGAAGGCTGTGATGAGCTCATCATGTCCAGCAGCAGCGATTTCCTCCAGGACGTCCACAACTTCAGTGGCTCTCCGCAGAAATGGTCCGATTTTGAGATTCCAGGTGAGGACTGTTTTAAAAAGTTCTTTATTTCTTTTCTGCTCTCTGTGTCTGTTTGTGCACATTAGTGCACAGTAATTTGATTTTGAGTTTATTTTGTTGAAATCAAGTTTATCATCATGTGTCTTCTGTGTGGGTTTCTCTCAGGTGACACCCTGTACTACAGATTCATGTCAGACATGAGCAACACAGAGTGGGGCTACAAGTTCACAGTTACAGGAGGCCACAGAGGACGATTCCAGACAGGTGCTTTACATTGGAACAGATACACACTCCTTTAAAATTTGTGCAAACCTGCTCTCTTTGTTAGAGAATAACTCTGCAAACTACTCAGTAAAATGCAGATGACATCAAAATGAGTCCGCAGGTCGGCCAGGTTGTCACCCTCTCTGCTGTTTTGTCTCTTATCAGGTTTTGAGATACTGAAGCAAATGCTAGCAGATGACCAAGTGCTCGGTCACCTGCCACTGGCTGACATCTGGGAGTGGCAGGTGGGTGTGGCTTGTCGCCAAACTGGGAACCAGCGACTCAAAGCCATTCACTTGCTGCTCCGCCTCCTGCAGTGCCAGTCCCAGACGTAAGAGTCCAGCCTCCTTCTACATTTCTGTCTCTTTCCTTGTCATTCTCTTCAATGCCTCTCATAATTTTTCTGTCATCAGTAAAATCCTTGCCTTGTGTTGCATGCATAGGCACCTAAAGTAATATGCACAAACATTGTCTCTTGAGCATGAGGCCCATCCACCTGCACCTAAGTAACGCTAATTTGAGAGAGCGGGTCCAGTGCTCATTTTTATCTCAGCAGTGTATTTCCCCTAGAGGTGCAGGATTGCACTTCCACACATGGTTTGCCTAAAAGCCTTCATAAATACCTCATGTCACCACCACGGAAATGAGGTAAAGGATGTGTTTAGAAATTTGCATATATGCAGACTGACTCAGCCAGTGCTGGTCACAATGACAACATCACATAATTTATGCAAAGGAGTGCTCACACAGACAGGAGACACATTGTTAAAGCTGAATTCCAGGCATTAAGGTTCCCTTTAACTAAACGTTTAAGTCCCCTCCACTTAAAAATGTGTTTCACTATGTCTACATACTACAATACCCATGAGCCTCATCCACCTTTGGCCAGTTAGAGGCGTGAATCAGAGCGGTCAGTTGAGAATGAAATACGGCAAAGTAGTTGTGGAATCTAAAAGCGATTTGATTTTAGGCACAGTGATTGGACGTTTCTTGCCAAAATGTTCCTGGGTAGTTATAGTTCACGTCCACATCAAAGTTTTTAGGGACACAAACTTGTACCTTCAACTTTTTATCCAAGAACCAAATATTTTCAGTGTAACGCAGTTACAGCTGATGATTAAATCGGGTGAGTTTCATGCCGATCCCAGCTGTATAGAGGTGCTCCAACTGTTAGCCACATAGTGTTCTCTATGGGAAAAACTTAAAGTGATTTGTTGTTATTAAAAACATTACAGATTTATCAGTATTAGTAACACCCCACAAGCTTTGGTGCCTTTCTTTGTTTTCTTCTTTTTTGAATTTTTCTTTCTTTCGGATCCATCTAGTCACAATGAAAGGTCCATCCCTATATTTGAACAAGTTTTGCTCCGTTAATGACTGTAGGTCACAAAATGTGCTATTAAGCCATGATGAATGCATGAAATGGTTCTTTTTGGTTGTTTTTCAGCCACAGTTTGGCTTCTCTCACAATGTAACTGTCCATTGTTCTGTCCTGCCTGCATGCTTTTGTTTGTTCGTCTAACTGTGGATTTGTTTGCACTCCAGAGCCTGCGAGCTGACTCTGCTGCGACCTCTGTGGCAGCTCTTTATGTCCATGGAAAACAGCCTGAGCCAGGATCCCACCAGTGTCACTGTGCTGCTGCCTCTTCACAGAGCCCTCACTGAACTCTTCTTCATTGCAGAGGCCCGTGCCATTGTGAGTGAAACACACACACACACACACACACACACAGAAAAAACAGACCAGATCTAGTCTTGTTCAGCTGTTGCTGTTAAAGCTGGAGGTGTGGTGTCTTAGGTGTTTGTTTAGTTGTGTTGGTTGTTTTTGCTGTGATGACAGCATGATTGACTTTGCAGGTTAAATATAGAATAGATTCAACAAGGCTGATTGTGTTGACAGCTTTTGGTCCGCCTTTTTCTTTTGGTTTGATAACATGCTCAGTTCAAGGCCATTACAATGAATTGTGAACAAAATTAACTAAATTAACATTTTATTCTTTACCTTGGTCTTTCCTCCCCTCCCTCTGTATATATCTGTCTCTCTGTGAGATGAGCATGTTTTTCCTCCACCCACCTGTTCTCTGCTGGGCTCGGGGCCAAAGCCGGCCCTGCCATCTGCCAGACAGCACTGTGCCACACTGGCTCCCCGCAGACTGCTTGGGAGAGGAAGAGATGCTATCCATTTTGTGATGTGTACGGGCTCTCTCTCTCTCTCTCTCTCTCTCTCTCTCTCTCTCTCTCTCTCTCTCTCTCTCTCTCTCTCCCTCTCTCTCTCTTTCTCAGTTGTCTTGAATTATTGATTAAGAGAAGTCTCAAGGATTATGAGCATGCCGTCAGCCAGGAGTTTCCCATCTGTGGATGCAATTGAACCAGACAGTCCCAGAAAAGCACTACCTCTCCTCTTCCCCTCAGGTCTGGTCGGTGAGGCCCGAGGCTGCTGATCTGACAATAAAATTACATCAGCTGAATTGGCATTCAGGATGGATCGTGTGCTCCCATCTGCACCAACTGAATGCTATTTAATGTGAGGGAGAATGGGACGCTCAGGTGGAGCAGTACCAGATGACAAACACCAGGGGGCAGTAGCAGTACTCAGCAGCTTTCCCTGGAATGCCCTTCATGGACACTCCAGTGTTGTGTTAGCAATGATAGACGCATTTAGGTGTGTATGTGCGTATGTTTCTTCCATCCAGCAGAGCATCATCACAGGTCATGACCTGTCTATAATGGACACAACACAAATGTGTGTGCTGCAGTGGTTCATCACCTCCAGCTCTTTATCCACAAGTAGTATGAGATGAAGGCCTTAACAGAGGTAAATGAGAGATGAATGGATGGTATTGTTTGTGGTAAGGAGTGCTTTGCACAGGTGCACAGCTGGTCCAAAAGAGATACATTGGCCCATTCACTTCCCACAGCCTTTTCAGCAGTATCCAGATACAACAGTGAAACACCGTGTTCTTTTCTGTTTTGTTTTTTTTAAAACCACGCACCTGCCACCTCTTGTGGCAGCCATCACTGTGACTGGTGGCTGGTGTTGGTTCAGGATGTGGTTCAAAGTATTACAAGAAATCAAATAGCAAATAGCTGTCAGGTGAACCTGAACAAAGCCAGTGCATGTGGTTGTAAACTGGGTTACACAGGCGACAACTCGGCTGTGCACCGTCAAGATTGGACTCGAGTGAAAGTGGATATACTGCTGCTACACTGTTCCAGGACTTCTTCACATCTGCATTCATTCACAGAGGATTTTAGAACGAGGCAGGGCTGTTCTGAGGCCAATGTAAAGGGGGAAAGTCACTGTTTAACCTGATATGGATGTAAATATTGGAAAACCTTCATCAGCTGCAAGGATTAGTGCGCTACCTACACCACACTGCACCATCTGTCCCCACCCTCCTAAAAAGTAAGGATTAGTGTGGACGGAGGTTGGTGGCCCTCGTGTCGTGTTGACATATGAGCTTTACCGCAGTGATGACATACAGCTCCACGTCGACTCTGCTGTAAAATCATGGGAAGCTAGTGAGTGGCCGGTCACATCATGGAGTCCTCTGTGCCCATATTAGGTCTGAGCCTAGAAGCAGCTTATTTTTAAAGGTTTAGTGGCCGGTGCTGCTCGCATTCCAGTGTCAGTACTTGTTCTTTGTATGCACATGGAGTTCACAGACAGGTCCACTGAGATTCAATGAACTCTCCACTCCAGGAAGTGAAAGTTATATTAGGAATCAAAACGGTATGTCATGCACTACTGACTGTACAAATCGTCCTAGGATGTTCCCCAGCATAAACATTCAGGGTGCTGCGAGATGAATGGCAGACCGGGGCTCTGGACTGTGTCTCCAGCACAGTAAAGACTCCATTTGGCCAGTCTCAGCCCATTTAGCTGCTATGTTGTCTTATCTGTGTTCCCCAGCTCCTCGTGCTTACGTAAGCTGAGGTATGTCTCTCCCGTAGGGCTTTCATGGAAGCGCTCTTTAGTTTGTTTATAATTTTGAGTGGCTATTCCAACATTCCGCCGTTCATTTTGATGCTGAGATGGAGATGAAGCGTTGTCAGGAACCAAGCCTCATTTATAACGGAATTCATCCCTTGTGCAACCTCTTAGAGTAGTCTGTCTCTGGATGTTCCTCCTGTTCGTGACACTTATCTGGCCTGTGAGGTTATCTGAGTTTCTTCGCAAGCTGCATTTGGAAACGTGGCAGAATGCACCCTTCTTACCAGCCTTTGATGTGTTTTCCAGGCGCAGGGCATCCTCCAGGAGTACTTGTTAGCTATGACCACTGACGAGCAGCTCCTCAATCACACTGCAATGGTAAGTCTTTAACCCTTTTTCTATTTTTGCATGTAACCATTGATGACTTTTTGCATCTCTGCCTTTCTAAATTCAAAGTCTTGCCTTCAATGAGGTTCTCTCAGGTCATCTTTGATGTTTGCACTCGTGAATTACATCTCTGCCTCTCTAAATTCAAAGTCTTACCTTCTGCCAGGCTCTCTCAGGTCATCTTTGATGTTTCCTGTAGTGAATTGCCGCCTGACATGGATGCTAGTGGCTCGAAGAAGTTGTCCGTGCACCGTCAAGTGTTGTAATATTATGCAACTCTCTTTCTTTAACACGCAGTTCCGTTGATTGAACGGTCTTCGGTCGCTGTGAGTCAGCTTGCGGCCCGAGTCTCTTTTGCTAATGAATCACCAAGCTGTTGACACCCAGCAGATCCCTCGGCACCCCCCCTCTCCTGTTTTGAATATGTGTGGGCCTCACTCAGGACTAATGTATTTGGTAATTACAGTCTATTAGCATTTGCGGCAGAGCGAGCCACAGCATTCTCTGTACTGTGGACCCCGTAATACAACAGAGGAGCCTGAAGGCAGTTAAGAGGAGCAGAGGATGCGGGGTGGTGAAAAAACATTGTGGGTGGTTCTGTTGAGCGGTTACCTAATACCTGTCAGCTTGAAAACAAAACCATAGGTGACTTGGCGGTAGTCATAACTGTTATGATAGCAGCGATGCAAAGTCCAGGATAAAAGAAAAAAATGCTCCAAAGCCATTAAAAACCAAACAGGCCATTTTCTCCATGGTCTCTTGAAGGCTTTATCTCCTCGAGTGGCCTGTTATTTTCTGATGAGTGTATTATACCACAACACAAGTTGGACAGTGTTCAGAGAATCATGTTCGCTCCACTGCTCCCCAGCTTTTATTCATCCTGTTGTTCACTCAATTAAACACTGATGACAGTGTAAGAGACCTGTGTTTTTGACGTTTGTGAAGGAATTGCCCACCAAACCACCTGAGCATGTTAACAGCCAGATCAGCAAGTACTGCTGTGTGTCAGGGCATTGCCTGGAGCTGTAATGGACCTCTCAGCTCCAAGGAAATCACTGGGTGAAGGTTCTCTTTAAGGGGTACGAATTTTGGAGTGTTCAAAAATTACAAATCATTGAACAGCCACAAGAACAAAAGTACAGAAGGGAGCATAAAAAGACCTAAAAATGAATAAATTTGGTCTCTTCTGCAGGAAACTTTTATTGGAAATAACAAATTATTTTAAGCACCACTGAGGCCGGGAGGCAGCGGCACTAATCGTTATTTTTATAGTAACAGCAGATCAGATGACTTTGCGTATTGTGAAAGGGGTCACTTGTAGTAACAAAACCACAGAGAATCCTCATCTGATTCTACAGTCCCCCTCAGCTCTACTGAGCTTTTTAGTATCTTTCAGCTCGCTGTTGTGGTTTTATAACCTGCAGCTTTACTGTTTTGGTTCAGTCTCACTGCTCTCATCGCCCTCATTTCCAGCCACAGCAGCAGATTAAACTACTGTAAGCTACATGCAGCAATCAGCAGACAGAATTAGCAACTAGCCAACGACTTGCTAACTAGAAAAAGAGTGAGTATCGGGCTAACATTCATCAGGTGGCCCAAAACGTGACTTCAGATGAATGCTAATGTTGCTCTGTGGCTGCTGAATGTGCAAAAAGACAAATATTTGCTTTAAAATGTGTCATGTCATATGTCAGTGATGTGCGCCGATGTAGCCAAAAAAATAAATAAATTATTCAGTATATGCTACTTAAACATTTTGACCAACTTTACCAAAAGTCTTTGCCAAAGTTGACATTTTTGCCTGAGGCTGGTTCTAGAGAAAAACTCATCCTCTTGGGAGATTAAATATGTTCATTGAATTTCAAAATTGTGTTCAAGTGGTAATTTAGGTCTGACAGTGATTCTACTGGAAAGATCAGGAGGTCAGTAAAGGCACAAGGATTCACTTTCTGGGGTGGGCCCATCACCATGGTTGGCCGTTGGGATGCCTCGCACCCTCCTCCTCCAAAAATGTATTTTCAAGTAAAAAGAGAAAAATGAGACTGATTAACAATTTGTTCGTCCACTGGAAAGTGAGAGCCCCCCTGTCCTGGTCGTGGTCACCCGTGATATCTTTTGTTTTAATTACTGCTGGCAGTGCAACCTTTCCGTGTGCTTTCCTTTAACATTTTGTATAGTGTCCTGTAGTCATTTGTCTGCAGGCCTGTTCACCTGTTGTGGCAGGTTTGGATCACATTCAGACAGCCTCTCCAGCAAGAACAAAATCTAGTTCAAATGCAGCTTTCAGCCAGCAGCAGCAGAATGTGTGGTTTTGGAAAAAATGAAGAAAAAAAAAAAAAGTCAATTTCGCATTAGCATCATAATGTAACAGATGCAGCAAGGAATCCTCCTCTGGAAAACCACACCAGATTTAATGACATTATTAGCTGTCATGACAACAACAACAACAACAACAACTTACCGATAACACCAGCCTGCAGGTAGCAGTGAGCGAATGTCAGTGCAGAGAACAAAAGTATTGAAAGCAGTTCAGTCTGTTAAGCACTTTGATTATTAAGTACGGTGATTTAAACTGCACAGAAGTCCTTGCATCATCAGTTTAGTCACCCTCAATTCACCTATTTCTCATCAGTGAACATGCAGTGCACAGCGCAGGTGAAAAACAAGGCTTTTCACGTCTCATTCACTCAGCTCGATTTTCTCTCCCTTCGGCTTTTCTTCTGTATTTCACTCACATACTTTTTTTTATTGTCTAGGCTCTGAAGAACATCGCTGCCATCAGCCTGGCCATCAATTACCCCAATAAATCTACCAAGCTACTCAACATGTCCCCTTGAGAGCTCCACAGAGAGAAAGGAGGAGAACAACCTGAAGGGGACACAGGCTGACTCAGCTGGTTGGCTTTGAACGAGGAGCGGAGATGTGAGGGAGAAAAACCTCCCCGACCATCCAGTGCTTTCCCTCCAACAGGACCCCCTCCACTCCGGTAACTCTCCGCAGTACTCTGGACATGAGCTGTGGAGGGGTACTCAAAGAGCACTTTCCACACTTACTCACAATCCTTTTTGCCTTAGGTGAATCAATTATATCAGCATGTGCATTCACTTGACAGGAACAGTTGCGGGGTCTGTTTGGTTTTTTTTTTCCTTTTTTTTTAAATTAAGTTTTTACTTGAAGATGCTGTGCTAAAGGACATGAAGTGTGCCAAATTCACAACTTTCAAGGGGAAATCTA
>JAPZEA010000006.1:4698730-4709650 GCA_029783685.1 Heniochus monoceros | reverse complement strand
AAAAATAGTGTTAACGATTATTAAAATAGTTGTCAATCAGTTTTCGATTAATTGGCTCAGAGTTTTACCTCAAACTATGTGTACTGTTGGGCAGTCTAACCTAGAACAAAGCATCATCTTGTATGAGCTCATCGTTTGTTTTGTATGTGAAATCTTTTTTTGTTTGCTTGTTTATCAGTGTGGAGGTTATGTCACCGTGGGCATTGGATTTTCTGAAGTTTTACCAAAAAACAATCGATTAATTAATCGATTCATATATAAAATGAGTGAAAATGTTCCAATGCATTTGGAGACACAAGACAACAACAAAGATGCATGAATAAATATATAAGGGTGAGTAATAATAATCCAATGCTATGATGTGTAACAGTGTAGAAGTCAAACCGCTCATTTTTCTGCACTTTCCAAGCTTGCATATTTTATTTAAGTGCCATTTTTAATGCTGCCATGAGGAGAAATGACAATGTTTGTCTGTCAGATCAACTCAATTACGGCATGACTGCAGTATTCAGAAGGCAGTATGGTGGTTCTTGGGATTAAAGGAGGATTGTGATTTCTGTTGAACCATAAAATGCTTATTTACAGAGAGCGGATCATGTTGGCACAGGCCTGCCACAATTGTCAGCACGTGTTGGTGGACGACTGACATGCAATCGATCCTCATAGTCGCTTTCTCTCGAGTGTGGCTGCTTTAAATGTCACCGTCATCAGTCATGTGCCACGCGGCAGATTATAGTCTGTCCTCAGCTATCACACTGTGCAGTATGTTTTCATGTGCTTCGCCTCAGTGACCCCTCGCTGCTGTTGTACAGCTCAGACAAGATCTAACTATGTGTAAAGGCGAGAACATGCAGCAAAGAGATGTGCTGCATGTTTCATTTGCAATTAATGGAAATAGTCGTCTTTAAGTGGGCGACCATGGCCTGACCTCTATGGCAGACAACAGTGACGGGCTGCAACACTTTCCTGCGTGTGCTTGGACTTCTTTTGAATAGAAATACATGATGATGTGAAAACTTGAAACCTCCAGAGGCAGAAAGAGTGGATGTATTTTAAAACTTCTCAACCAGTTAAAAGAACATTTCTGTGGAAAACACATCAGACGAATTATGAATCCATACAACATATTTTTATATGTGTGATGGGGATCTTTAAGCTGAGCATGTCTTGCTGAAGGTGAGGTACAATATAGGAGCCACTGGGAAACAAAGGTTAGACTGCTCCCTCCTGAGGATCTGATTGATTTTGATGGCAGCATTTGATGCATTTATTGCCTACAACATGTTCAGTGCAGACTACAGTGGAGTCAGCAATTAGACTGTTACCCTCTGCTCTGCTCATCTTCACTAATTACTGGGACGTTCATTTGAATTTTGTCAATTGAGGAATGAAACGGCCTCTGAAACGGCCAGTAGAGGCGCTAGCTGTACTTCTGCTCTGTGAATTCACTATTAAATCCCAATCTTTAATGGAGGAGCAGTGTGGAGAATTCCACATGTGGCACCTGTGCTAATAAAAGGAATAATCCATTTCCATGCACGTGTAGTGCTCTGTTTTCAGATGTCAATCCTAAACTGTGATGGTGGAGCGTAAAACAGAGCAGTGAATAATGGCAGGATGTTGGTCATAAACTGGAAACAGGCGGATCTTAGGACCCATGGCTTCATATCTTGTCGAATAATAAAAGTTGGGGTTATCCGTGCGCTGTCGACGCGCAAACAAGCCAGACTCAAAGTGTTTGTGAGCAGCCCCCCCGCCGCTGGGCGCACATTGCAGTGGTGCAACAGCAGCTGCGGGCTGTGTGTACGTTCAGCCGCTGGGTGTCTTCACTGTGTGGCTTCACCGGAGACAACAGAGGGGACAGCGCAGGCTGCTCTGTCCGTGTTTTCCGGAAGAGAGGGTGTGAAACATGGGACACATCTCAGGTCAGCAGCTGATCCTGATCCCGCCTCGCATCTAGCGCAGAGGTCCGTGTGGACGCCTGCCTGAGAGTCTGTGCTCCTGAACGCCCGCGAGTGGAGTGAATCGAACAAGGCGCCGTGCTTCCAAACTGGACATCCCTCCGGATCCCTGGGGCTGGGTCGCTTTAAAGGGGCTCAAACACGCTCGAGCGTTCATTCGGGTGAGTGAAACTTTTAAGATCGTCTCATATCAAGTGCATTCACGTTGCGCGGCGGCTCGCAGGGCCAGCCGCTGCTGTGGAAATATGGGGAAGTAAAGCGGAGTGAGCGCCTGTGCAATGCGGATGGAAGACGCTGCACGTGTTTGCTCACCGTGTTTTATTGTTGTTCGGTGAATTGCTCAGCGGGACACTGAATCCTCCGCAGTTGCACCGGATTGTAAGCACTTTACAGACGCGCGCGGGCACGCACTTTGCACCATGGCATTGGAGGCTGCACTGAAGCGCAGCGTGCACGCACGCCAATAATGTGCCAGTGATCTGTGTCATGCACCTGCCGGAAAAAGCTGTTGCCTCATATGTACTATAAGGCTGAACTCTTTTGTTAAGCATTGAAGTGGAGTGCTGGGGTCTGGGGTCCCACCAGGGACCTCTCATGTGGTCCCCAATAATGACAGTTAGTCCAGAATCATGCAGGGATGTCTGATTTGATCACAGGCTCCTCTGACCCATACACATGGGAGTGGAGATTCATTGACACTGACGCCTCTGATACTTGATTAATCATTTAAGTCATTTATCTAGCAAACATACCAAACACTTGCCAGTTCCAGCTTCTCAAACATCGAGTATTTGAAGCTTTTTGTCGTTTTTAATGTTGCAAACTGAATATTTTGGAGGTTTTGGACAGTTAGTTTGACAAAATAAGCAATTTAAAGATGAGCCCTGGTGCTCTGCTTAAAAGAAATTGACATTTCTGAGCATTTTGTTAACAAAATGATTGAACAATCAATAAGAGAACTGGACTTATCAATAATAAAACTACACAGTGAGGATGATAGAGACTCCTGGTGTCAGCTTGTCAGCACTGACAGTGTGACTGTGACTCGTAACTGTACAGTTTGATCCTGTTTGTGCAATGACCTCATTCAGTTTTAAGCCTCAAAAACAACAACAAAAAATGTCAAACATGGTTTCCTCTGCCCCAGAGTGAGTTGGTGTCTGCTTGAAACAAGCGATGGCTTCACGTCCGCCTCAAGTGGTGCCCATTTCACCCTGCCCACAAGCTGTTTAATCCCTCATTCACGAGGCACGGGGCTGCACTGTTCCTTTGAGTTTATCTGAAGGATGACTTCAAAATGAACGGACTCTCAGCAAGCACATGAACGACGTGCAGCAGATCACTGTGGCATCTCCGCGTTTCTTCTTCACCCCTGAGTGATGAAGAAGCAGAGTGTGCGTAGTGTCTGCTCAGCAAGGAGGAAGCCAGTTTCAGCTGTGGTCAGCTGACTTTGACAGTATGATGATTTGAATATTCCACAGTCAATATTTAAAATGAGCTCTGCTGGATTGGCCCGCAGGCTGTACTGCAGTCCAACTTGTGGGTTCATATTATGTTTTATGTGCAACTTTATGAGCATTTGATGCCAGAAATTGGACTGTGATGCATATTATGACCGGCCAGTGTCAGGACCGAGAGCGAGAATGAATGGTTTTCCAGTCTTAACAACCCAGGATCATGTGACTGCATGCTGGCCTGTTGTTCCTGTGCAACTGCTGAATCTTGCAGCAAATTCTGGTCTGGCCAGCTTGGTGTAAGGAGAGCAGAGTGTGTGTCCAGAAATGTATACTACGTTGCCATTAGCTGTTTCTTTAACAGGGATTGTTTGTCTGGGTGGATCTTCCTTTGAGAAACCCTCAAAAAAATGTACAATCTAAGCTGCATTTTAATGGAAAAGGACAAGTTTTACATTTGTGTAATGCCTCGAGTCATCTTGCCTTGTGTTTGCATGTTGTATATTCCAGACAACTGCTTTGCATGCTGTAAATTAGCCACACCAGTATCACTTCTGCTTCTCTTGCCCACTTTTTGCGGCCGAATGTGCTGACGGCCGTAGCCCCCTTTGCACTTCTTCACGTGGGCTTTGGTAATATACCAGAGCTTCGACCTGGCTACTGAAAAAGAGGACATGTCAACAGCTCCCAGCTCCTTCAGCCCCTCTGGGAAATTACTTGAGTAAGGCGGGGGAGAAAGAAATCGGCATCGTGTGTGTTTATGTGTGTGTGTGTCCTTGTGTGAATGTGTGCAGGTTTGTGCTTATTGTTATTATGATATTAGTGTCTTTAATAAATGCCAGTTAACCGTGGAGGCCTAGACATCATTCACCCATATTACTGTGTGTCAAGCACAGCCAAACTCAATCAGAATCAGAGAATGAACAGGGAGCATCTGCTCTTCGACTGCTCTGCGCAGGCTGGTGCACGCTGTGGTGCTCTGCTGCTTCTCTTATTGCAACAATCTTCTGTTTTCGAGCATTGTGCTAATTGTCTGTGATCTCAAAATCACAGCAGAGCTACATACAATTTGCAGCAAGTGCTTTACTTTGATTCAGTCGAACCAAACGACCCTTGTCCGACGTGTAATTGCTTGATGTATCCCACAAGTGAAGTGCATCATCAGTGGGCTGCTCGTCCGGATGCATCTTTGTGTGTGAGTGTTTGGCCATGAAAACAGTGTTGCAGGCACTCAGACTGCATGAAAATTGAGACGACCTTGACTTAGAGGAGTTGGTAGGTTCTGATTCTTTGACGTACAGCCATGAAAGGTAAGAGTTATAATTTTCACAAATGGTGTGCTAGACGACAGCCTGTAATTAAAACAATTTCATTTTCCTTTGTTTTTTGAAGGCAGCAACCTTTATGATTCCTGTTACTTTCACAGAATGGTTTACCCTCACTCTTAACGTGTGACTGAGGTGCGTTTCCCAGTCTGGAGTGTTAAGACGCTCGCTCGGCCCTGTGGAATTCACAGTGAGGAGCTCTTTATTTGATGTCTGACAGGCTTTCATCCTACAGCTGTGAGAAAAGAGCAGCTGTACCTGCTGCAGTGTTTCCCTCGCAGAGCTGGTGCTGTTAGTGCCGCATCCGCCACCTCTTCTGCAGAATCAGCTTTCAGTTCCTGGAAGCTCTCAAGGTGTTTGTGGAGCTCCACTGTCATGGAATCACTGGTGTGTGCCTGCACTATGTGTTAGGGTTGATCAACACACCGAGGTAGCAATTAAACAGGCAAGCTTTCCGTCTGACCAGACTGAACAAGTATTGCATGAATTGACATTGACGTTCATTGCCATTAACAAATGCTACAGCTATGCTGAGCTCCAGAGGTTTAGTGTGTAGTGAGGTAGTGCCCGGCAGCACTGCAGGTGACAGCTAGGACAAGCTCAACTTTATGCAAATACCCTCTCACGCAATGTGAGCGGCGGTCAGGTGAGAGCCGGTGATGCTGGTTTTTGATTCCCACAGAAACAGAAGCAGAGGGTTGTTTACTACTCGCTTGCACAAGAGCGGTTGGGATCGATTCCAGTGCAGATGTTGGACCACAATGCTATTTGGTTTCGCCACCTCCTGAAGCAGTTTCAACAACGCATTACTGCAAGGTAAAACAAAGACAGAAAAAGCTTTTCTGTACACTGTGCAACAGGAAATTAAAGCAAGTAGTGTCTTTTTTTCTGGTGGCGAACTCTTCAGTTAGACATTTAGGGAAAAATACTCACTGTTGCATTAAAGACATACTGTAGGCCAGCCTATCCACTGCTATTCTGAGCCTTGCCTCATATATTTGGAAATTATTTCAAGATTATTTTTCTTATTATTAGAAGAGTATTATTATTATTATTAGCTTCCTCTTCTGTACTGGTTATGAACTGGTTATCACCTGATCCCCTTTTCTCATCTGGATACTTCATTCACTTCGTTCTGGTCATGTTGCTCATAGCATCATGGTTAACCACCCGCCTCTTTCGCTCTTAGCCGGAGACCCCGGTGTTAGCAGAGACAGGCGATAACCAGCCTCATTCATGATCCCGGCTGTCCAGGGCCACCAGTGTTAATTTTAGTGAAGCAGGTAACTTGAAGAGAGACAGAGACCTCAGAACAAAAGCTAGCGATATGGAGGTGGCCACGAGCCAAGTTCTACAAACTTTATTTTCTCACCTCGGACAACCTCTGAAAGACTAAACGTCTGCCAGCAGTATTGTCGTGCAAGTGTTGTTTGAGTAATACAATGTCTCGGCCCTTGGTGTCACCTTGAACCTGCATCTTATCAGATTGGTGTTCTCTAACAAACAGAAGAGACAGACCTGCTGACAGGGTTCATAAAAGAGGACATATTTAACATATTTTCTGCTGTACACTGGGGGGACAGTTTGGTATTTTCTCTATACTGTGTGGTTAATGTGTGGTGGCAACATCAGAAAACATGCGTGTAGTCTGAGCAGAGTATATAAATGAACAGAGCCACAGAGCCACAGATTAATGAGGCCAGAGACTGACTTTGAATCTATATGTATGATCGCAGTGTAGTATTTAATTGCTGGACTGTCCCTTTAAATAGAGCCTTTCTCTGGTGGCGCCAGAGTCGGTCTCTTGCCAGCTCTTTCTTGCTCTCCAGCTCTGAGACAGCATGCATCCCATAATTTTTGCCTAGGGCAATGTAGCTGTCGTTAGCTGTCTCTGTTTCATCGGCTCAGTTGTAGTGACAGCAAATGACCAGACTGCCAAAACTCACAGCAACAGGTAGTCCTTTAACCTCACCTGCTGGTTAAAATCATGACATGCATTAATGTACAGAGTCACAGGGAAAACACACAGAGTGCCAAAATCACTGATGGTACCAAGCAGAAGCTGACAACGTCAGTCCCTGCTGGTCAGCTGCCTGCATGACCACTGGTATTAAGATCATAATATACAGTAAGCGTGTTTTATTCCCTGCCCGCACAGGTATCGCACGTTATCAGCACCAACCAGAACCAAAAACCTTTGGAGAACACTAATGTAGTGGACATGGTCTCCGCAAATAAATAGATAAAACTTGCGTCCCAACATTTATTTATTCAACATGGATGTAATTTTCCCTCAGGGGGAACAGCTGCAGACGAGGGTGACAGATAATGCTGGGGAAAGAGACTCTGCGAGTTGTTTCAGTTGTCTCATCTAACTATTGATAAGTAGGTAAATGGCAAGCTAGAAGGCTAAATTACACAAATGCAGACTTGATGATAATAATAATAATGATAAAATGTGTGCATCCCTGAATGCTGAAAGAGTTCTTCATGCTAAGAGTGTGGCTCTGTGGATGACAGGGTCTATGGGATAGATTACAGGCATTCATGGTCCCCAGAGGATGCATCCTAATAACTCTGTTGATCCCCTGACTTAACCTCTTCTGCAAATATCAGCATGCTAGCATACTGGTATTGAGGTATTGAGAACCTTGTTGTATCAAAGGCAAAGTCACTGGAAAACAGACTTCCTGCTGTGACTGAATGTTACCTTTACTCTTGCATTTTTGCATCATATTGCAAATATGACTCAAATGTCAGCAGCACTAAAAAAAACATAATTATGAAACTTGAAGCATGACAGGTAATTTACAATTTTGTAGAGAGTGGATGCATGAATACATTTACAGGTCCTCATTAGCTCTTGCTGTGCCAGGCGCGCAACCACATCAGCATATTAGCCTTCATTATTCAAAGCACGACCAGCGAGGACTCTGGGGGTTCTCAGATCTTTGAGTTAACCTCATCCAGGAGCTAGCCTGCACTCCACCTCACTTCCACTTCTGCCATTAGCCAGAGACACCAGCATGAATGAGACACCTGCTACGAGCCCACAGCAGTTAATTTCTTTTATTAGAACACGTTTATTGGAGGAGCACGGCTAAACTGTAAGGAAACAAAGAAAAAGTGTTCATTAATGTGCTCCTGTTGCTTGAGTTCTTAGCCATTATTGAAAGGTTAGTGTCAGTAATCTTACTGCTCCTTATTTACAGGAAAACTATTTATTTAAACAATATTTTTGTTGAGGTAGATGTGTATGCTTGTTAAAAGACAATGTTAACAGCATCGTCAGGCTGTGAATTTATCAACAAATGTGACACTACAGCACTTTTGCAGCATTCTGACCATGTCAGCTTTAAAACAGAATACATAGCAGTCCCTAGAAATAAATAAATCTCTTTGAATTAAATTTCCAAATCTCTCATCTAAACGTCCTGTCAGCTCAAGATGCTGCTCTGCTGAGTGTCCCCAGAGCTCTGGTGTTATTTCCATATGGCTGGCGAGCCAACTGAAATAGTCGATGGCTGGTTGGGTTTGCGTCTGTCCTCAGGAGAGTCTTGTCTCTGTGCTGTCCAAAACTCCTCCACCAACCCTGACACCAGCTCTCCCTCTGTGGCCACTTGTCGCAGCGGACTCCTCTGGGCGTGCTGTCGACAGCCACAGTCCTGCCTCCCGTCCAGGTTAGCCCCCGATCGACGCCGGAGCATCAGTTTGTTTCCTCCTGGAGGGGGCGACGCGTGGGAGGAGGTTTGATTTTTAGCTTAAATAAGAAATGGTTAAAAATAGGAAATACTTATCTCTGTGATTGCGAGTGAATGCCCACACACTCACAGAGGCTTTTGCAGTTTGCCACCCAGCCCACATGTGGCAAGTATCTGCTACATGCAGTAGTAATGAGATATGCATGAGCAGATGGTATTTTCTTTGTTTACATCTGATTCGAGCGATACACGGGGGGGCTAGGTTCAATTATGTGGCTCGCTATTATATGATGACCAGGTGTGTGCTGCACACACCAGGGGGTGTGCAGCACACTCTAGCTTCTATATATAAAGAAACTCTTATGAGTCTTATGTATTGCATGTAGTTTAAAATCCTATATGGTGCCAAATCCTGATCAACCTGCGCAGGTGGTACAGAAATCTGTAACATCTTCATCATGTGTGAACAAAGATGTGCACAGAAACATGAAAATGTGTTTGGTTCAGCAACATCAAAATACAGCCTCAGCTAATTATGATGAACTAACATAAAGCCAATGTCTGGAGTTATTATGGCAATAGGATCACAGTCATTATCACGGTCACATGGTTGTCATTTTTGTATTGATTGACTGCTGAATATCAAGAAGGCGGGTCTTTTCTAGTCTGAGAGACAGATGGACAATCAATAGTAGCTCTCATCTTTGAAGTATCTGGGCTTAGTTTCTGTCTGCGTTTATACATGTTGACATGTAGCAGGACTCTGGGCCTGGACACCTCCACCCAGAACTCACCAGGCTTCAGCTGAAGCCTGCGTCCTTTCTTTGGCGTCGACAGTCAGTATATGCTGCCACCTGTAAGTACCTGGCAAGGCTTTAGCATTAATTTATTCCATCAGCTGTCACAATTTCTCCTGTAGTCCCTGTGCCGTGCCAACATAAAAATCACTAAATAATACATTTAAAAAAAGTTTTCTCCTTCTCTGCTTCTATAAATGATGTGTGCAGTCATGGTGGAGGAGGCTCTGGTAGATTGTCTGCCAGTGCTTAGCAGTGACAACGTTGCTGGGGGAGGAATGGGCTCTCGTGGCTCCAAAGACAGGTTTGTGTTTTCAGTGCGTTCTGCCAGCTAAAGAGAAGGAGCTTAAACCTCGGCTAAGATCTCTGCTGACAGTACTCTCCTCTGCAGCGTCTCTGCATGACATGCTTTACTATTTCTGCTCATATCTCTTTGCAATAGGCCTCTGTGTGGATGATGGAATGGCATGAAAGAGCAGAGCTGGTAGTCCTTTTGATGAGATCCTGGAGGAGTGAGAGGCAGAATTTGACCCTGGGCCAGCTGACACCAGCGCTCTCCTTCTGAGAAAGCAACCTATTTTAGTGAGCAAACCGTTCCTCTTCTGGAGAATCGACCAACCTTGGCCCCCCTCGCCTGGCTTCTGCATCTAAATTTCTCTTTGTAGCTTGCACCAGGGTGGAGAATAAGAGACTCTTCAATGCTGCAGCTAACATTATTGATGAAGGGAGAGAGAGGCTCGCAGCTCAGAAGGCTGAAACTCTTGTATTTCTCAAGAAGAATCTGGCCCTCATGCTGTTGGAAGAATAACATAACTGGCACATCAGATGATGGCTAAGAAAAAGCTGCTAACATTAGTCGCTAATTGCTGTCAGGGAAAGTAAAAAGCCAGCCTGTTAAATGGAGAAATTGAGTGGTGTGTACTTCATTAGAAGTCATTTTTTACCGTATAAAATCCAAGGTTAGTTGAGTGTAGTCGCTTTATGTTCCTCTTCGGTAGCCTGGAGAGGACAAACTGATAGTTCACTAATAACAGCAGAATGTTCTGCTGCCATGTTTGTGATTAGAAAATGATTTTGCAAAAATGTAGAAATAAAATGAAGTAATGTGAAAATGTTAAAAATCATCTCCACCAACTGTAAGTTCTGTTTGGTCTTCCGCAATCTTTTTAAGAGCTCATTTGAATACAGGGCTCAAACTAATAGTTCTCTTCATTATTGATTAATTTGCTTTGCTGATTATTTTTTAATTAATACTTTACTGCGGTTCGATCCCCGGCCTCGGCAGTCTACATGTTGAAGCGTCCTTAGGCAAGACGCTGAACCCCAAATTGCTTTAGTCGTTTTCTCAATGAATATGGTTTCCTTGCCAACCATTGCTTTGGGAAAGTGTTTATTCAGCACCTCTTTCGCTTTGTCAGACTTCTGGTTCTTAATGAAAATCACCCCAATCATCTGTTTAAGTGAAGTGCATCCACTTTCTAAATCCTGCTGTGGAATACTTAATTGCTAGCCACCGTTGTATGAAAGTGTGTGTGAATGCAGACTTGTGTAAAAGGCGCTTTTAGTGGTCGTCAGACTAGTAAAGCGCTATATGAATACAGCCCATTTACCATCTTCAAATGCCTTGTTTTGTCTGAACAACAGTCCTAAATCCAAAGATATTCAGTTTATTATCAAGATCG
>JAPZEA010000006.1:4506881-4519544 GCA_029783685.1 Heniochus monoceros | reverse complement strand
TGTCTGTAACATTTCTTTACAACAATGGAGCTCCATGGCACGGAGGAATAAGCTAAGGTATCATGGATTAAGTCATTGTTGGTTTTTGTCTTTTTGTGGGATTTATTGACAATAAGTAAGATACAGCATACTGCCAGCCTTATCCTTTAGGATGGTGGTAATTTCCAAAACTGCTAGCGTCAAGGTAATTGAGTCTAGTCATGACTCTAAAAGTAGCTTTTCCCTTTAAAATAAAAAAAAGGATCCATTTACATTCTTATTGTTTTATCAGTTAGATGCAACTTTACTGAACTTTCAATGACCAAATGCTTTTTGAGGGGTTCTTATCAGTCAGCCCCCCCCAAAAATGGCCATAAAATGTGGTTGAACTCAAGTCAGTCTCAGTAATAACCTGACACTCGCTGTTATGTAATGTAGCAACAACTCCCTAGACCTACGTGGCTATTGTGATAGCTACAGGTGTCTTGTATAAAGGAGCCCATGAGCACAAACCGATTGTAAGCAGCAGAAGCTAAAGCAGTTAGCCTGTAAAGGTGTCAGGCAGTAAAGTAACAGCTGCCCTGTGGTAGATACTACATGGAGGGAAAAATGGTAAAGAAAATACCTTGAACTCTCGCCAGCCAGTTGCTCTCTGATGTTTAGGAAGGTGACTGGGCCCAGAGGATTTACTCTCTGTGTGAGGGATTCCCTGCACATTGTGGTTTTCCTCTTTGCTTTTGAGTTCTTTTCCATTGATTTCCATGCATTGTCTCATGAGTCACTGGCAGGGAAGGGTTTTGTGTCTTTTTCTCTTGCATTTTGTGAATCTAATGATGCACTTATGTTGCCCCACTTTTCCCTTTTCTTCATACCTTACCTACTAAAGGAGGGAATACCACTTTATTGGTAAGTGGATGTTAACCAGAAGGGAGTTAAACAAGAGTAACCATTAAAAAAACAAAGAAAATGGGTCGCTGTTCACATCTCAGCAATTGTCTTCAGGAAAAAAAAAAAATCCAGAAAGAGAAAATTGAGTAGCAGACGATTTGTTTTCTGATTCGATCGATTCAATAATTGTGATCTTTATTTTGTTCCTTCCATTTCTGTGATGTTCCGTCAAGTTGTCTTCTCTTTCTGTTTTGTTTCATTTTTTTAACCATTACTAAAAAAAACTGAAGAAGTCCTCTTTTTCTACTCTACAAAATCTGTAGCTCTGTACTTTCTGCCTCTGCTCTTAAACTTATTTGGTTCACAGTTTTGTTTGATTTCTTTTCCCTCTCTTCCTCCTCCTCCTAGTTCTTTTTGTTTGTTTTTGCGATTATGATTTCTTCAACTCATTATGGTTTTGCATGCCAAGTATTGCATGCGCTGCACCATAGAGGACTATCTATAAGCCATATGGAGAAAACCTAGATCTTTTTCTTTTAGATGTTTACCTTCTTTTGGCAAGTACACCGTAGCACTCAATCACCAACCTGAAAACACTCTAATGCTCTTTTCTTTCCTTTTTCTTTTTTTTTTCTTTTTTTTCCTTTGTTGGTCATCATTTCTTTACAGAAGCTCCATCTGCTGACCGCTAGCTCTGCGAGCCTCCAGTCCACTCTGCTGAGAGAGCACAAGCTCCACAGCGCCCCCAGCAGGAGCCAAACAGGACATATGTGCGCAGCGGGAGAGGCTGGGAGTGTGGACGGCAGGAACGCAGCTGTAGGGAGCTCCGTAGGCCAGACGTCAGGGAGGAGAGGGAGCCAGAGAGGCCAGAATAAGAGCTCCCACTCCCCTGCTCACAGCAGCGACTCGGCCCACTCCCAGCACAACCACGCTCACAGAGGGAGGAACTCTCGTCACCAGAGAAAGTAAGCACAAAGACTTCCCCATTTGTCCAGGATTTCATGCAGCCTTTCAGAGTCTTATCACTGCTGGAATTTTCCACTTTAGTTCAGCCACTGAGAGAGAACCACTTGACATTTGCTGTATTATTCTCCCAATTACCTCAGGACAAAAGGTGGCCACTCTTCCAAGCGCCACCACTGCTCCAGTCGGGGTCAGGCACACCACCGGAGCCCGTCTGCATCTCCAGGACGCCACTCACACACGTCGGGCAGGAAGAAAGAGGAGTCCCGGAGCAAACCCAACCTCCGGCAGCGCAGCAGCTCCTGGAGCAGCGGGCGCTCGTCCTCACGCTCCGCCTCCAGAGACAGAGGCCCCAGCAAGGCCAAGTCCCCACACAACAGACAGAACAACTCCAGGTGAGCCCCCGCTCTCTGCCACACTTTCTTTCAGCCCCTATTTTCCTTTAATCCCATGTGCTCCATCACTCTGCTGATCGATATCTGCGTGTCACGCAGAGAGAGGGACAGCCCCAACCGCTCTGACACCGACAGCCGAGCCCGCCGCCGCTCACGCAGCTACTCACCCATTCGCAAAAGAAGAAGAGATTCACCCAGCTTCATGGAGGCTCGCAGGATCACCAGGTAACACATTTTTAAGATTTCATTCGGCCCTACAGCAGAACACCAGAGTCATACAGGCTCCTGCGAGTTTATCTTCTGAACTTTACTCTCAGCTTTGAAATGTCTGGAATTAACAGCACTTAAACATGACACACTTTAATGGTTGTAACGCTCTGCAGTTGAAACATGTTCCATTAATTTTACAGCACTGCACTCATGCTGGGCAAAAGTCCTTCTTTTATAGCTTCAAATTGCAACAATGATGAGCAAAAGGAACAAAATGAGGGAATTTGTTCCTGCTCTAAGTCACAAGTGGAAATTTTGTGAACCTCATTCAGATCCATTAAATCCTTTGTGTGAAGTTGAATGAAAACCTGTGGGCACAAATGGACGAGGTGTTTGCAAGGGTGTAGGTTTGGTTGGGGGGACACTATGGTGGGTTCTCCAGCCAAACAGAAAATGCCGTTTTCTCAGTCTAACTTATAACAAAGTGTAATGAAATTGGTTAGTGTGCTTTCTATAGCAATGGTAGTATAACAAACCAATTTTAGAAATGTTTTCTAAATCGCTGCATTTTTTTATTCCATAACCCAATCATCATGTTAACTTTCAGTGGGAGACATGATAGATGATAGATGCCCATCTTTGCCACAAAGAGCAGCACTGTCCTTCACTGCCTTATCTTTGATCGAGGGTCAGGTCTAACCTTGGGGAAAAACAGATTAAATGTTTTCCTGTTCTTCAGCTTTCAGCCAGGAATAGTGCCTGCAGTCTGTCATACTTCAGGACTGTTGTATTAGTCTGCATTCGTTTTAGCCGGCAGTACATAATAAACCGGCAACTGATAACAGCAAGGATGTCAAATTGTTCCAGAAGTGAAGTATGATTACAAAGCCCCAAAGAAGTATGCGTTGAATTCATCTCCAGTGATTTATTTAGTCTTTTTAATTTCTTAATTTACTCTGCTCTGTTGTTTATTGCGCCATTAAATGTCAATCAGTGAATAAATATGAATCAACTGACCCTTTGCTGAACCGTGTCCTCCTTAGTTTCTGTTGCCACACCTGTCAAGCTTTCCATTCTCTTACTGTACATGTGGAGTTTAACTTACCAGCTGGTTTTTCCACGTGACACATTTTGAAATGAGTACATGATGAGATGCTAAAAGACTGAGGCATCCTTGTTGATTTATGTAGCGTATACAAGGGAGCAGCATTGCTTGTGTATGTCAGTGTAGAGCTCGTTCTCTCCATAGCATGGCATTAAAAAAATATATGTAGGCTAATTAAAATGTTATTCGTTCTAACATCCCTTGAATTGTTTGGATGCTTACTATGGAAGAAAAACGTGGTTGGACAGGAAACACAGTGGCTAGATTTAGGCTGTGCTTTATTGTTTGTCTTTTCAAACAGCGTGCTTCACCTTTACAAGAGAGAAAGGTTTGCAGATATGAGGAATAAGCCGTGAGTTTGACAAATGCGGTGGTATCTAACGCAAGTTTGGCTGGAGCTGCTGGACCGTGAACGTGGAGCAGGACTGAGCTGTGATCATTACTCTAAATTCTGATATGGTTGCATCTTGGCTCACAGATTGACATTTTTTCAGGTCTGCCTCTGCTGATGAACATAAATTAACTTAATTAACTTAAATTATTAATAATAATAATTAATAATAATTCATTTAAATTATCTGTAAAACTCAACAAAACTTTTTCCAAACCTGTGTTGACAGTGAGTTATTTATCATGAGATCATGTTATCTTGTCCTGTAGAAATGCTCTTGAGGCTTGTGGCACTTGACATGTAGTTTGTAGTTGGTTATTTACAGATAAAGAGAAAACTCCCACGTCCCTGTGAAAAGAGTTTGTGTGGTGTAAAAAATGACTCTCCATTCTCTACCGTCTCAAACAAGTGTGAATAGACCTGGGTGAAATATGTGTACCTTGTCATCTTTCACTCCGGTCCTAAAGGTCCTGACGCCAAGACAACGGGATGCTGCCGAACTGAGCTGCTGCAGGCTAGTTACCCTGGTAACAGTTGCCGTGCAGCAGGATCCGGCTGGTCTGACTCCTGGAGCTCGGCCGAACAGCGAACCACCAGAGGTCCCCTGAGTAAACCTGGCCCGCTCGTGCTTTTTTCTGTCCTCTTCCTGCTCCTTCATCTCCTCCCTGAAATCTACATAAAAAAACTCACACCGACTCTGAAGCTACACCCCGCTGAGATTATGCACTAATGTTGTAACACGGGGAGACAGAGATTAAAATGCTATCAAGGTTTATTTAAGTGGATATCCCTCTATTGCAAAGGCTGTGGATTCCCATGGCAGACACAGAAGACAAAAGCCAAGGCTGAGTAATCTGCAGCACTGCTGAAATAACAAGGTGAAACCCACCTTGTAGCAGCAGAGATACCTTGATAGCATTTCTCTCTCCCCACACTGTTGACTGTTGATTTTTCTGGGTGTCTGCCTCCACTGAGAAGAAGAGGGTGGGAGCTAACGGCTAATTACCTTACAGGAAGCACTTCCAGGGTGGCTATTAACAAGGCAATCTAAGCTTAAGCTTAAACTAACATGACATGCATTTCTCTGCTGTGTGTGTGTGTGTGTGTGTGTGTGTGTGTGTGTGTGTGTGGATGCCTGGACTTTTTTTAACCCATATAGCTGCTCTCTTTCAGATCCTGTACTGATCAAGAGTCTATCACTTGTGTAACCTAACACTGATTTGCTCTCAGCCAACTAAATCTTGTCTTAATACCTCATGTGCGTTTTTTAATAAATGCCTGACCATGACACTAACTCATCAAACGGGTCTCTTTGTCTGGTATGAGTGCTAACACCTCCCTCCTCTCCCCAGTGCTCGCAAGCGGCCAATCCCGTACTACCGGCCCAGCCCTTCGTCGTCAAGCTACGACAGCAGCCCGTCGCGCTCCAGCCGCAGCCGCAGCCGCAGCTACAGCAGCTACAGCCGCAGCAGAAGCCACAGCCGGAGCCACAACCGGAGCCACAGCAGAAGCCGGAGCCGGAGCTGGAGTCGGAGCCGCAGCCTGAGCCGGAGCTGGAGCCGCAGCAGGAGTCGCTCCCGCAGCCACCACAGTTACTACAGCCGCAGCAGCTACGACAGCCCCGGCTTCTGAGCAACAGACAGCACAGAGGGCAAACACAAACAAACAGAGGAGCAGTCCTCATACATTTACTGTGCTCCAACACACTCCAGCCCGTGACTGCTGTACAGTCCGGGGCCTTCGACCCTAGACCATCATCCCTCTCCAACACCGAGCCTGGATCAAAGAGGAGAAATGTATTTTGGTAGAGCACATTACTATGAAATTGGCTGTCACTGTTCATGTCTTCACACATACAAGGTATTACAGGAAACGGGATACCACATGTCAAGAATTAATTTGGTAGAGCTCAAAGAACAAATCTTGCTATCTATGTTAGCACTTTCTTTCTCTTCTTCCACAAGGCAACCAAAAACGAAATCATTAAGAACTGTATACTATAAATCTATATATATCCTAACAATAGGAGCTGAGTAGAAGACAAAAAGAGGACACATCAATGGCTTACTGTACATTTCAGAGAATCAGACTTTTTTTTTTTCCCCTCATCATGTACTCATCTCCCCAAAGACTTCCATTTCATCGAAGCACAGAGATCAACTAAAGTGAGAACAAAAGAGAAGTCGGCGGATGGAACAGGAAGCAAAACAAAAGGAACTTTTTTATGATAAAAAATTATATTGTATAGGTTTGTCTGTATAGATGTAAACTCTCTTAAGTTCTGGCTTTGTAAACTATGCACTGTATATTCCATCTAGTTTGAAGAGGCTTGTTTAGCATGATGCATCAGGAGAGACTCGCTGCTCGAAGGAGAGGACCTGGCTGAAATGGAAGGTGCCAGGCTGCATCTCTTCTCCCCTCTGACACTTACAGTTTGTCAGCCACCTGCATACACAAGTGAATGGATTAGGGGGTGGGGTCTATGTATGATGTTATTTTACTCTCTTCCCTGTTTAAATTATTATGTTGATTCTGCTAACCCTGACTCAATGTGTGAGCGCGTGTGTGTGCTTGCGCGTGTGTGCGTGTACCTCCTCTGCAAGGACCAGTGAGGTATTTATTTATGTGTGCACCACTGCAGCCTGCACGTCAGGCTGCTGTATGCTACTGTACAGGAAAACTGTCTGCAAAAAGTCTCCATGCACACTTTTGTGTTGACTACAGCTATTTATAATTCTACTATATTTATTAGTCTATTTATTGGGTTATTTATTACTTAATTTATTTATCATTTTGCCATGAGCTGTAAAGCAGTCATGCTTTTGAAGATGAGAAGAAAATGAGAAGTATTCCCATTTGAAAACTGTATATGTCCATGTTTTACATGTTTTTCTTATTGCGGTGAAGGCTTGATAAGATTCACTGCTGTGTGTTGCTCTGATTTTAGCCAGTGGAACTGAGTCTTCGCCCACAGTTACTCCCACAGCTGCCATCATGGCACTCCTAGCCTATTGTAACAGTTCATTTTGATGCAAGCCACTGTGGCTCTGCCTGCAGTGAGGAGCGAGGGATCAGCCTCAAACAGAACCAAAACATCTCCCTGTGCTTAGAGGAGAGTCCATTATTCTACTCCTCTGTATGTTTCCAGCCACCACATGCTCTAATCCCTTGTATAACGGGCCGCACCATGTTTCTGTGTACGGTTTCAGTTGTACGGTAAACAAACTGGCGATACAATCAGGGATCACCCTAAGTCTTCCTTACCATTCGTCCAGTCTCATGTCACTCACACAGTGTTGCATTCCCAGTGTAACCAGACTTAACCCAACTATGATACTCTGCAAACCTGTTCATTTATTCCAAGTATAGCATTGCCCCTTTGGTTCTACAAGTCATTCTTTGTAGTGTACAAGTTATTATACCTGACAATAAACAGAAACAAATGGGGAAATTATTTCACTCTCTGTTCTTCTTTTTCTTTCTAACCGAAGGTGAAGCGTTATGATGGACGTTGTGCATATATTTCACTACAGATGGCACTGATGAGAGCCTTCCACTACCCGATACTCATGACTGAAAACATGAAAGCTTCACAAAAACAGGCTGGAATATTCTGCCGCTCTGCAAAACTACTGCAACCTACATTCAGACCGGGGAGGATGTGGGCTATTTTAGGGACTGTGCATATATCCACACATACGCATCTGCTGTGATATACTGTAACCCTGTGGTGTTACCCTGCACAAAATCCCCCCAAAACGAAGAAAAATAAATAATAAATATAAATAAATGATAATCATAAATAATAAAATAAAACTGAGAGTGAATAAAACTTATTTGAAACAAAAAAAAATGACCTCAAAACCAAACCTGCATTAAAATTAAACGAGTGCCGCACTTGATGGCAATATTCTCCACTTTCATTTCACTGACTTCTGTTTTACTGCCCCTTTTTTTGGTTTCGCTGTCAGTTTTTATCTGTTTCTTTGCTCTCTGTAAAATTGAGACAGACAGCTATGGCAGTAAGTTATTGTGGAAGCTAACAGGCTAAGCTGGGTGAAGCAGAAAGTGCCACTGCTATTTGCCACAGTCAGAGTGCTGTCCATCTGTATCTGTATACTTACATACTAATTGTTATGTCAGGTAAATGGCTACTGTTGTGGCCACACTTCCACAGTTTTGTACAGAGATTAGGATTAATACAGTTGCAGCACGGTGGGACCCCGGGTCTGTGAGCCAATGAGAAGACAGTAGGATGTATGAGATGCATCACTTCCTTTAGCCTCCCCTGAAGAGAGAAGTGTAATTTCTTCCTCTGTCACAAAAACAAACAGGCCAATACTTTTACAGTTAATAGAACTCCTTTCACAATGAGAGTGAAATGTTATTAGTATTAAAAGTATAACTGGGCAAATACAACTATCATCAATATTTTCTAAAGATGTCTGTTAAAACACTAATATTAGCATTTTAACAAACAAGAGTAGCATCAAATTTAATGCTAAAATGAAACATCAGTCAGCTAATGTGCTGTGAAAGATGAACTTGTTGTATAAGGTGATTTTGTGTTTGTCAGTGAAGTAACCGTACAGAGCGGGAAAGAGTTAAGAAACACTAGAAAATGTTCTTTTAATCTTTATGTTCTACGTCTATGTTTTAAAGGCAGAGTGAGCCTAAACACACATGATTCACTACAGTCAGACACTGACACTGACAAACATACAGAGGTTTATGTGTCATTTTGGAGGATAAATGATATTACAATGACGCCCCCTTCAGGAAGGGACGGAGTAGACCGTTGAGCCTGAGGAGACTCAGATCCTTCAGAGTGCAACGGGATCCTGAATAACTTCCAGCAGTCAGCGTGAGGCAGAGCTCTGTTCTTTGCTTCAGTGTGCGGGGGTGGCGGCATCAAGGCTGCTCGACACTACACTGACACTACTTAGTCTGGAGTAGGGAAACATGAGCATTTTCAAATCTGGACAATAAACTGAAAAACAAAAAAGCCTGCTGATGGAACATGACGCACTGGGTTGCACTGGGTCCACCGCAGGACCCTCTTGATAAAAGACGTTGAACAATGTGAATGTAACCACCCACATCAGAGCTTTGTGTCAGACATGTGAAAACTGGAGCAGAGGAACTGAAAAAAGTGACAACAAAAGCAAGATGGTAAATGAACAGGTTTAGTGTGGGTTTCTGCTTTTAGTGTCATCTTTTTGGTTTCAAATTATGTTCATTTATTCTCAATTACCTTTTTTATTTTCTTTGAATCCTTTGAAATTTTGGTGAAGATGAGAATAAGAGAAGTAAACTATCATACTGAAATAAACAATGCTGGATGGCAACTCTGAGGAGTCTGTGGGAGTTTGTGAACCCTCTGACTCCTAACGGCTGGATCCAGTGAGCCACTCTGCAAGGCTGCAGTGCAGGAGCCTTTTCCAGGAGCAGATCATCTCATGAGAGTGCCACTGAGCGTCGGTACGAACGCGTCTGTGACGTACAGTCGAGCCGCACACTGGGGCAATAACAGCCTGTCAGACTGTCAGTGGCTTTGACAAACCACGGCTTATTAGTCCCCCGTTTGTGACATTAATAATGTGAAAACGTCACTGACACTGATCTGATAGCAGCCGGTGGTGAAGGTGAATGTGAGCTGAATATTGAGGATTATATTCCTGCGCTGTGTCCTCTTCAGTGTGGTTATTTGACCAGAGGCCAAGTTTTAAAGTCTCACACCTGTTTTATTTTATGTTTTTTTAGTTTTTAGGACTTTGATGCTGTGCTTGTCTGTGTGTGTGTTTCTGAGTGTGTGTGTGTGCAGCACTTTTGCATCCGTGTCACAAACTGGCATTCCACTGCGTATTTAATATGAGGCTGATAATAGCATGGCCCAGCCTGTCCTGCATATCACATACATACAGAGCCATGTTACAAATAGCATGTTAGTCTTATCTAAGTCTGACTCAGTATGTGCTCAGTTGACTTTCCAGAAGCCTCCCAGAATCTTCTGTGTCTTTGGGTCGTCCAGAGAGGAGGGGGAGAGGATTCACAGAGCAGGAAGGAGGCAGGTTTAACAGAGCACTGGGCAGCTGTTACTGGGGAGGGCCTTCCTGTTGGATTCCTTTCCCGTGCTACGTCTGCCACAAATAGATATTCTCGTACTTTCCATAAACATGTTGGGGGTGTGAACTGGGGGGGCTTGAGTTGGAAGGGAGGGCTCTGTTGACAGGGGTGGTGTCAGTGTGTATAAAAGAGCTCAGCTGAGAGGCAGACAGCACGTTGGGAAAACATTTTCAGAGAGGCCAAAGGGCTCTTCATCTGCAGCCAGCAGCTCCCTGCTACAGCAACGCTCCTCTGCCGCCTGAACACAGCAGCCATGGCCGAGAGACGGATCCCCTTCACCCTGCTCCGGACCCCCAGCTGGGACCCATTCCGTGACTGGCAGCAGAACAGCCGCATCTTCGACCAGGCCTTCGGCATGCCGGCCCTGCCCGAGGACTTCGCCACATTCCCCAGCACCCACTGGCCGGGGTACCTGCGGCCCTCCGTCCTGACCCCGGACATGGGCCCCATGATGCCCCAAGTCCCTATGATGTACCCAGGCGCTGTGATGGCCCACCAGGCTCGTGCCCTGTCCCGCCAGATGAGCAGCGGCATGTCAGAGATCAAGCAGACCCAGGAGAACTGGAAGGTGTCCCTGGACGTCAACCACTTCTCACCTGAGGAGCTGGTGGTGAAGACCAAGGACGGGGTGGTGGAAATCACTGGTGAGCACTCGTTTCTCCTTCACTGACCTCCTCTTTGTACTGTACTGTCACCTATCGCATGCTGATTCAAGGAGCACACTGTTTTCATTACCTCTTCCATTAAAACCTGAGGCGTTCAAGGCGGTTTCCTGTCTTTGATTGGACCACTCAATCTAACAGCAAAGTTGTGGTGCTTGTATACAGGACAGACGCCTTGGCAGCTAGATAACAGAATGTCTCCCTCGGTGTCCTTCGGTTCATCTCCTCCCTGTATATGAGAAGCTGAACAGTGCTGAACAAAAAGACACAAGCTGAAAAGGCAGGAAAACTTTTTGCTGGCTCGAGCACAAGCCAGATGCATTGCTGCAGAGTTACATAATAGCTTAAGACAATGTGCCGAGTTCCAGTCCACTGGAGGGCGGGGGCTTTCGGTTGCACGCCTGCTAGATGCAAAACAACACACAATTCAACATGTGGGTGTCAACTTTTACAGCAGCTGAACACAGTGCAGAATCTGTTTTATCACACAGCCGCTCTCACGTCCTGCCATGAAAATGTTTTCTTTGTGTGTCCATGCTTGGGAGGACCAAAGCAAAATGGCAAAAACCTGTAGAAATGTGCATGGAATGGATCATATAATAGGCCATGAGCGCCCCTTTCTCCGAGTCTGCCGCTTCACAAAGAATCACACTCGTAGAGTCAAGGGTTTAGCCGTGACTCACCCACTGTCTGCTTCTTTAAAAGGACTGCTGGATATTGTCCAGGTCCAGGGTTCAGGGCTTGACTATGGCTAATATCTCACTGCTGGGATAGTCAGGAACACCAAAGCCAACAAAGCACGGGATTCAGTCCAAGTGGAATTTGCCACCTCATATTTTTATAGATGATATCATCGGCTTTGATGAAGAGTTTTGTGTACACGCCTAAGTGCGACTGTTAGACTTAACAGCCCTCTTCACGGCCCTCTCTGTGAACTAATGACCCTCCATGAGCTGAAAAAGTGCCTGCTTGGCCCCGCCACACTCACATGAGAGGTGTCCTGTTGAAAAGGGGACGGCTCCCTGAGGACAGCAGCCTTTATCAACCCGTTGTCACAACAAACACATCGCTACATTTAAAGCCAGGATGAAGGCCAGTGGCTGGTATGGCTGCGGCTACATGGCGAAGAGCTGGAAAAGATTAAAATACCAGAAGCCAAAGCCTCATCAAATACAAATGATCACAGTTATTGTGCTGTTTGCAGTGCCATGTGTGGCTAAGACACAGAGCAGAGTACCAGATAAATGTCAAGACTTTCTCGGTCAGAGTTAGTTGAGACGGTTGATACCAAACATGGAGCAGCAGCAAAGGCACAGGTGTTCTTCATTAGATTAATCATGGTTTCGTTCCATTTACCAGTTCCAGGGTCCTGCTACTGTGCCTGCTGACTCAATGCAAAGGCTTTTCGTGGCATACTTGAATTGAGCCACAAGTAATGACGCTACCAGTCCTTTTACTGGTACGACAAGGCAAAATGAAACAGAGCAGTTGAACATCGTTTAAATGTTGAGAATCCTCAAAATAGTGAATGGAGTTTAGTTTGATTGTTAAAAAAAACTTGATTTCAATGAGTTTCAGACAGTTAATAATTATAGTTATATAGTCAAAAAGTTCACACGCCTGCCATCGTTTCAGTGTGTGTGTGTGAGAGGTGAGTCCAGGTCAATATTGGAATAATGCTGGAGTCACTTCGAGTGGGTAGTGAAGCCCCAACCGTAACCCTGTTTTGGCAGAAAACAAATGAAATATGTTCATTAACAATATTTCCTCATTATGTTAATAGAAAACGTACTTTGGTCGACATTATGTTTCCCTCTGAATGTTGAAACTTGGCTGTATATGAACAGAATTTCTGTTCACGCCATGCAATCACTCCCTCTACATTTGAGAACCACTAGTTTGTTGACTAATGTTGCTAATCAAACCCAAACTACACATCTGTGA
>JAPZEA010000006.1:4445055-4457374 GCA_029783685.1 Heniochus monoceros | reverse complement strand
GCAGTGGAGTTTTGTGTAACCTTAAATTGTTAATTGTGAATCAGCTTCTTGTTGTTCTCGTTTTTGTACTTAACTGCATAAAATATAGATGTGAACATAGACAATGTTTTCAACGTTAGCTGATGATCACCACAGTAATCATACCACCACAGAGTCCATGTTATATACAAAACAACTGAGGCATAAACCACCACAACTCTCTGTGTTCCTGTTACTGCAGATCAAGTGAAGACAGTGTGTAACTGTCAAATCATTCTTTCCTATTTGAGCTAAGCTTATGTGTGGTGTTTTTCTCAGGCGCCACACTTTTGTAAAGGCAGCAGTGGTGCATAACCAGCAGCAGTAAGACGAAGAACTAAACAACTGGCAACATTTTCATGAGGAGTTTATTATTTGTAGCAATTAGACACAGACTACAGTAGGACAACAAAAGGAGAGCCAGACACTAGCTAATATCGCAGCCTTTTTCGCTGCCATTGTGCCATTCGTTGTCACTCATTTGCCATTTAAAAAGCCTGGTGTGGTGTGTGTGTGAGGAGAGAGGAGGGGTTAACATGTGGGTGGATCTGTTTATGCTGTGCTTCGTGTTGGAGTGGCAGAAGTGGGTCACTGTGCTTCAGTCTCTTAAATTTTGGATCAAGTTTTCATAGGGAGGAAATTGAATAATTAATAAAAGCTTCAACTGTGTCTAAATAGCAGCACCCTGCCAAACTTTCCAAACCTCATAGTTGTCTCATATTTCCTGCACAGCTCTGCTATGGCAGCCCCCTTGTCGCCACAGCAGCTCGCATCAGGGTGAAGCCAATTTTTGAAAGGTCTTCCAGTGGGAATCACTTTTAAAACGAGAATGGGCTGACTGGTTCATGCTTGTTTCTTTTAATCATGTCAGTTTTGCATTGTCTTTTTAAAGTGTGTAAAAATGCATCTGCTGTAATTCACGTTAACTGTTGTGTGTTTGTTTATTACATAAACATGCCAAATTTTTCGATCCAGTTAGTCTGCTACCTTTATCTCGTTTCTAAACAACATGCTTTTTTTTAAGGTTAAATAAGATGCTTTAACTGAAAAAAATGTGCATATGCACTCACAAGGAGAAATGTGTTTGTCATAAAGCCATTTAAAGCACAGATTATAAAAGAAAATGGAAAAAATACTAACTACATATTGTATTTTGGCTTTGCTGACATGATAGGCTTCTGTGATTTTCTTAACAACCATATGTAAAAATGCTAATTTGCTTAAATCTCTAACTTGCCAAAACCAGAGAAAAGCAATCGTTCAATATTGTGTAATATGAGAAATGAGGAATGGCTCAGTGCATCAGCACACTATCAGTGTATATCTGCTGTTATACACTGTAACAGCTCAGTTAGCTGAAAGTTGAAAGTGTTTGCCGTTTAGCTTTTTGCTAAATTCCAACTGATCCGAATGAGAGTTGCACCTTTTCCTCCCCATCCTAATTTAATGAAGAAGGTTTTTTGTGAGATGTATTTGACCAGCAGGCGGCCCTTCAGTCTCATGACAGGCAGACAGGGAGACTTTGTCAATATATGTCAGTACCACTGAACCGTGATTGACCTGGCTACGGTTCAGTTTTTTGTGCAGAGCATATGCTGTTTGACATGCAAAAGGTTGTGCTGACTGCAGTCTTTTCTTTGTTTTATGCTCAGTGAGGTTTTAACTGTATGTGTGCTGTGTACAACATGTGATAAGAGCACTTGCTGGTGGCAGTGGTCATGTGTGCGGCAGTACTGTCGCATATTTTGGTCTTTGTTGGTAGCTTTGCTGCCAGCACCTCAGTGAGTAAAAATCATTATTATCAACAGAGCCAAAGCAGAATAGGAATAGTGTTTAGTGGTGTTCACAGCAGGGTTGGTTTTAGTCTTTAGGCTACTAAAGCCATGGTCTTGTGAGCACGCTGTAATTAATAAGGGAATAGACAGAAGCTGTGAAATGCAGTGTTAGGGCAAAATAAGACCCTCATTTCCTTGCCATGAGCTTGAATTGCTGGTTGAGACTCTTCATTTTTTCAAAATCAACCCCTTTTCCCCTGTGTTACTGAGTGTACAAGTCTATCAGTGCTTAAAAATGGGAAAATGGATATCACTTTCATTTTCAGAGTGAGTCATTGCAAATGTAACAATCTCAGTGTTGACTGCAGCGGCAGTGTGCCGGAAAAATGGCATTTAAAAGAATTACAGCAAAATGGCTATTTTTAACTTTGCTGCACCCAGCGATGGGTTTTCTAAGAGTGACCTTTAAAGGAACAGAAGGTGGACTCAGACCACACTGTGAAGCTCCAGCCAGCTGCAGTCGTATTAAAATACGTTTTCTAATATACGGTTGTAGATGAGTTGAGAATCGGCTGGAAAAGAGGTGCTTGGAGTCATATCTGGGATGAATGTGTAACTATATGTTACTTATTGTGACATATAACTAGGTATATATATAATTTGATATTTGGACAGTGCAATAATTACATTATATCCATTTCTAGAATAAACTCTGTAAATGTTATTAATATGAGATGCCTGTTCATTAATTTGCAGCATAGCCACAGTAGCCTAAAAGAACCAGAGATGTAGTATTAAGTGCAAACAATGCAGCAAAATATGTACTGTAACAAATTTCTGTTGGCTCATGGTACATATTGTCTCCCATTCCTAGTGTGTATGCAAATAAGATCCTAAAGGTACTTACAGATAGTGAGCGTTTGCCGCTGCTTAATGTAAACAGTGATGCCACTGCAAGAAGAGGGGCTGAAGGCACTCATGTAAACATGACTGGCTGTTTGCTGCTTGAGTTGATGATGGTTGAACTTCTTTCAACTTGCCACAAGGGAAACACTGATCCAATAGGCCACATTATCATCTGCACCAGTGCTGACCTTTTTAAGTGGACTGGGCTATAACATGACCAGTCCACATTAAATACAGTTTCTTTGTCAGTGTCACGATAAAAAAAACCTTTCTGCTGCAGTTGCACTTGACTGACTGACCTGACTGCGTGTTACCCCACATGAAAACCATCCCAGTGAGTTCAGCAGTTGGATGTGCAGTTTTTAAATGTGGGGAAAAAAGAGAGGTTTGGTTTATTAATTGAAATCTACGCATGAACTAAATTAGCTGGTATTTGAGTTCCTAGATTCTACACATATTCACCAGCAGTAAACATACATATCAATCAACAAAAACAGTTTTAGAGTGACTGTGTTTATGATATTGGTTAAAATTGCTTTATTAATTGTGGCATATTGGTTACACTTTCATCTGCTTTAAGCTGCAACCTGCTCTATTTAGCTACTTGATGAGGTTGGAGTAGGTGGACAGCAGCAGCCTGTAGCATATGGCACTGGCTGGTAGTAGGAGCGGAGGTAGCCAGTATCTGTGGCAGTGGAGATGCTCCCTGCTGCCGCAAAATACAGACCCCAGACGTTGCACAGTGGCAGACACAGTGGTAACCAGTGGCTGTCTGAAAGCACCTAAAGGCTGCTATATGATCATTTAAGCCCTTAACAAATGGCCACCTTTTTGTGCACAAGCTCCAAAATGACTAATGACTAAAACGGTTATTGTTCTTGATCCCTTCTGATGATTATAGTCATGATGTTGATCTCTTTTTAAAGTCTTTTTGTTTTATTTGATTGCATTTCTTTAATTTACTCGTCCTATATATACCTGTTGTAAAATAAGCAACTGCAGATAGAACTGTGATGCTTTGTGCTTTTCTACAATGTATAGTTTGTCAAGGCTGAACGAGGATTTAACCAGATAACATCCCAAATAACTTAACAACCCTCCCTCCCAGCCCCACTGCTTGTTCAGGAGATTTGTTACACTTCCACGCTCTTTTGATAGACAGTTAGGTGGAGTAAGGCTAAATGTCAAGTTAACTTGTAAACCAGCTTTGAATTGTGACAGAGTTTATCTTTAGCAGCATCAGACCGACAGCTTTACGTGTTTTTTTAATGTCCGTATCCAAGGCTAAATTACTAAAACATGAGGAGCATTCTGCGTCTTGTCACACATGTCTTTCTCTTGTGCACAACCGCAGTAAAACATTCCATTTACTCTGGACTGGACACACTTGTTCCTGTGCCTGCCTCCTGCAGCCTCCCCGTGTGTACTGCCTCTTGAACAATCAATAGGCAGCCAACATCATTCCAGCGTCATCTCCATGGAAACGAGCTCTAGTCACGGTAATGATTGGGCCCCGTCTCGGAGCCTGCCTTTTTGTGATAGGACGATGGAAGCAGTCCTCCCTACCCCCTCCTCTCAGCGACACTCGCCGTCTTACACACACACATATTTCCCTTCGTCCTCTTTCTTCACCTTTATGGCGCTGTAACCGAGATGGGATTAAGCGGGCTGTCGAGTCTTATTGCATCTGGATGAAATGCTTTTTGACACAACAGCATCAATGAGGACAGACTCAGAGCTGAAGAGCCAACATGCCACCCACATCTCAGCCGCACTGAGAGAATGGGGACTGGAGTGGAGACCTGTTAGTGAGATCATTCTCTTTTTTCTCCATCAGACGTCTCATCTTGTTTGCTGTTTCAGTTGGGCCTACATGCGCGATTTCAGCGTTATGTAGGGTACAAAGTGGACTGCTGTGTCTTTTCCTTTTTCTGGACAAGTAGCTATGACAAACCCTCCTCAGACGCCAGAGCGGTAAGGCATGAAGACACAGGCTGTGTCAGTGTAGCGAGCAGGACTCTGAATCTGATGCTACACTGGGATAAATACTAACAACAGTATGCTCAAGAATGCTACCAGGATGATGACATTCATTGAATCGCCTTCACGAGCCAAGGCCAAAAATATGTGATATCCCTTTGGAGCTGATTGTCCTCATTTTGGAAAGCGTCAGAGGGCAGAGAGGGAGGAGGTGCTTTACAACTCGTGGTTTATCTGTGACTGGTTTTGTCTTGGAAATGGCACACAGAGTCTTGCTTTAACACATTTTAGGAAAGGAACAGCACCGTCATTAGTGCTGTTTTTCAGCTTTAGCTCCCTTTTTAGAGGGATTTGCAAATTTGAGGTTTGGTGCTACCCACAACCATGGCAATAACAGTCTTTTGCGTGGTTTCCGACACTTCACCTGAGCTGTGAAAAAAGAGCTGTTGGAGGAGGGGAGGACAGTGACATCTTTTCATTTTGAAGTCAGTCTGCCACAGCTGATCCATGTGATTCTCCTCCAGCAAATGAAAAACCTGCGATGGCTCGGTCTTGGCTGGCCACCCCGTTTGCTCATATTGATCCCATCGGCGCTGTTTGACTTTGACAGAGAGTGATGTATGACCTGTGCACTCGGCCTGAGCAGCCCGAGCCTGCACCGGCGCACACAGAGATGGAGAGCCGTGAGGTGGCTGAAGCTCTTGGACGACAGCAGCAGGAGTTGAGGAGTTCGGAAGAGCAGGGCAATAAGCAGCACGGGCTCTCGGACAAGACAGCCACGGCCACGGCTAATATCACTTCAGCATCACTGTTAGGAAAAAGGCACCACTCGCTTTACGCAAACCTCAATGGTTTCGAAGTGGAAGGCATACGCAAGGTAAGCGTGGAACATTTGTTGTTGATGGTTGACATGAACATGCTTGAGGCCTGGATATATGTGACAGGCATCATGTACTTGTGTGTGTTATAGGGTGTTTTTTGATGGGAGACCATGGCTATGGTTTCTTTTCACATTGCAAACTGTAAGATAAAGCAGATGAATCTTAAAGTTACAGGATTATGCAGAGGAAGTTTTACACTGTGACAAAACATGTAGCTGGATTATCATTTGTGTTGTTACACTCAACTTGCGTGCAGCACGTTGTCTTGATACCTAATCTGGGACAGTGCTGTAGCCGCTGTAGCATAAACAGAGAATTGGCAGGTATTACACTTGCCTATTGTAACCTTGTCCCTACTTTCACACCTCGGCATATCCTGTTAGCACGCAAGATCCAATTAATGGATGGGAGCCAATTGAAAATCAATTTGAAACCCATGGGATTTGCATGTAACTGATGGATGCTCAAATAGCAGTACAATGATAGATCTCACAACTTGCTTGCATTACTCCATCCAGCTAACAAACTCTGCTCTGAACACTGTTATTATATACAGTATAAAGGTTACGGATAGTGTCTCCATCCTATATTATAAAGAGCAGCCCATCTGAATCAACTCGAAAGGATTCTTCCATCAAACCTCCGTCCTTTTTTCCTTTGTCTAGTGGTTTGAATGTAGGCTTAGTTGAGGCAGAATCATTTAACTATGTGCAACATTGCCCGCTGTCTTCCCCACCCCTGCCACTTCATTACCCAATCACCACAATCGCAGCTAGGTAAAAACCCCTAATGAATTGTCAACACACATCATGGGAGAAGGTCTGTGGCTGCACAAGCTGAGAGGAAGCAGTAATTGATGCATTAGAAATGATTATTTGGCCATTTCAGACCAGTGGGGGTCGTCACTTGTGTTTTCCAGCAGGGGGCTGTCACTCTTGCTCATAATTACACCATTATTTGCAGTGGGGGTACCTTGATTGTTCTTTTGTCTTCTTATTACCAGTTCCACCCATAATTGATGACTGTACGTGGGGTGCGTGTATGTGTGTTCATACAGCAGGAAATATTTCTATAAGAATACTGTATAATGGATCTGTCTAGTTCTATATAAAAAGAGTAAAACATTGATGTAAGCAGCAGAGCAGGTATTGTACAGCAGAAGGAAAGTGGATGAAACTGTGGTTGGAAAATGGCATCTTTTCCAGCAACCCCCCATATGAAGTGGCTGGGTTATAAATGGAGCATATAGAAAGATTACTGGTTTCACTGTGTAGGTGATGTTAGTCATCAGATCTCCATGATCCACTGTGGCTTCGCCCACAGAGCACAAAGTTATTCCATATGTTGCATTCCACATAAGGCTGTTAAAGGACTGTGTTGCTTGTTGGGAAAATATGTACATATATGTGTCCTTATATTTCCTGCAGTAACCAGTGGACATTTTTATCATTCATTTAAAGCATTGTGGGGACATTTAGCTTGGATGAGGTAGAAATGAAGCTTAAGAGAGACAATCATTGCTTCTCATGTTTATTTCAGACTCAGGACCATCCTGCCAAGCTTCAGTACACTGGTACAAGTACATCTTTGATGAGTAGATCTGTTGTGTGCTGCTGCTGTATGTGGTGTTTCACTAACTAAAAGCAGTTGAAGTGCTTAAGCATTGCAAGAACTTAAACCGGTATGCTGGAAATAATTAAATCTACACATCACTGGCAAGTTGGTGAGGGGGCATATATAAATATTTTTATGCCTACTGTTTTCCTTATTCTCATTTATTCCAGTCCATGTTGCTGTGGCTGAAAAAGGATGATGATGAAGCACAGTTGCTTGGTATGAGTAGTCCAGTGGCCACAGCTGCATATGGTACAGTCCCAAAATTAGATAAGCATGTGAGCAAATTTGCATCTTTGCTTCACCTGGAATTTAATTTTGGTGAACTCGTACCCTCATTCGCCTTCATGCGTGCAAGTGTGACCGTGCACTTATCTGTGACGGCAGATTACATGACGCGGTTGTCAGTGTCAGGAAGAAAGAAGCATGATTCCTCTGAAGGCTAATGAGCTTGTTAACTGTGTGATCCCAACTCTTTAACACTTGTGTGGATACCATATGGCTGCGTCTCTAATGATTGTTAGGTTTACACACCATGAGTTCCAAGTGGAGCGACAAAGAAGAACCCTGTTTCTCCCACTAACTCATCTGAAGACAAGTCTTTCCTGACTGACTCTGTATTTAGCTGTGATTCCTCCCTGTGATTATGGAGCTAAGACCAGGCTGGCACAGTCTGAGATCTTTTCAAAGTGGTCTTTTGTTCAGTGGTGGCCCAGTACAAAGACCTTTGTCCAGTGGCAAGGGATCTTGGTACCTTTGCTACACACAGTTTAACTCCGCCGCTGCCAAGTCTGTCAATGAAAACAGCTGTTTTGAAGGAATATGTGCTTAGGCTGTTTGACTTTGGAGAATGTGCAAGCATGTTTCAGCTCTGACAAAACATTGAAGCTACTCTTTGTCAATATTTGGGGTGCTTGTTTTCACTTCTTCCTCAGTTAATCCAGTTAACGGGGGCATGGCCCGCCTTTTAAAATAACCCAGACGTAAGAGTGCTTTTACCTTGTCAACATTTCCCCTGCTGTGGATAAAATGACAAAACTGACGCTCCGCTGAAAATTCTTGAGAGTTATTTTGGCATTGTCAGAGCAGCTCTGTAACAAGTGCAGTCAGATTTCTCAGGGTAAAAGGCAGCATTAAACATCCGTGTTGCTCCTGATCTAGTGCTGAATGCAGATGTTGGGTACTTGACGCACTGATGGCAGCCCTGCAGGTCACCACTGACCCAGTTTGTACCTGTGGGAGATCTGAAAGTGGAGCGGTGTGTCTGTGTAGAAGACCTGATTTCAACATAACTTTGCTCCTAATCTTCTGAAATTCATTTCAGATCTCAGAGAGGATGTATTCATGGCAGAGTGTTCTGAGTTGTGAGTCATCTACTTACTGTTCTGCATCTGATGACGTATGTGATGATGAGCCACTGTATTAGACAGACATGGACAATGTTGATTAAACACCTTTTTTTAATTTGTTGTTTTTTGTGTTTAGTCACATGATTGCTATGAATCTTTTGATTTCTTGGCAAATCAATAAACCGTAATATAATTCCAATGCTTAACAGTGGCAGCTTAAATTGTGCATAGTGTCTTATTAGTGGTGATGATGAGAAATGATTTATTCTGTTAAACTGCAGTATTTTGTGTACATAGTATTTTGCAGGTCATACATGTTGGTGAGAATCCTCATTAATTTCACTGATGTGCATTAAAAGTAAGGCTGCAGCTAATTATTTTCATTATCGATTCACCTTGCTATTATTTTCTCGATTGATTGTTTAGTCTGTAAAAAGAAAATATTAGTCCAAGGTCAAATCTTTAGATGCTTTGTTTTATCCAACCAGCAGCCCCAGACCCAAATATATTCAGTCTACAATGATGTAAAACAGGGAAACACAGTGCAGAAGCTGCAAACAGAGAATCTTGGCATTTTTTTCGAGATTGATACAAAATAGTGAGTCTGTCAATTAATCGATTAATCACCTTTTTTTGTGCAATTTAATTTAACAGTCTACATAAGGTTAACATCACTTTAATATATATTCCTGTTGCTGATTCAATATGGGCATTTTTTGCCACAAGGTCCAATTTGCATTTATTTGTGTTCACATACGAGTGTGTTTTATGGGCCAGCCGTGTAATGACTTGTGAATAATTGATAGAGCGGTGAGAGGGGAGTCTCTGGAGTATTGGTCTCGCACCATATTCCAGCCCAAACATCCCTGTCTGTCTGTCTGTCTGTCTGTACGCTGTCTGGCTGCAGTGAGGCGCGGACTCTCTCTATGGAACAGGGGTCACACAGTGTGCTCACTGTCGCCTTCACTAACACACCATATACTGCACTGAATGTGGCATGTGGAGAATATATCCTGTTGATCTGTACACCCTGAGGCATTTACTTTATAGTGTTGCTTGCTGTTGCACAGATTTGCTGCAACAAAGACTGAAATGAAAATGTAAGCCACATTCTACCACCATGACAGCACCTGAACATATTTTAGGTATCTTCCGCTCGGCACGAGTGACATTTGTGTACAGATCTGTCTATTTAGCTCAAAATCTGGCTCCTATTTCTATCTTTACTCATCATTTGCTTCTTAACCTTTATTCAACAAATGGGCACGGTGAAAGTGCACATTTATTGTTTCCCGTTTTCCTGTCATCACTGCACCTCCTGTTAATTCTCTCGTGAATTATGACAACTAATTCATTCTGAGAACAATGGCACTCAAGTAGTTACCCAGTAGTTAAGCGGTGAGAAATTGTTGGTGTGACAACTCTGTCATCAGCTGTTGGTGTTTCTTTTTACATCTGTTTTATTCAGACCTAATGTTGCACAGAGGGTGTCCGGCTCTCCCTCATCACATTTACATTCGCTGGCCTGCGTCCAGACTGCTACGTATTTGGCATCCTTCAGCGGCTCTCTGCTGTCTGTGACATTTCTGCATCATTTGGTCCTGCTCCCAAAAGCTGGCGAGATTATGACATGATGACCTGCCTTCCTCCTCACAAATGGGAAATGTTTTTTGCCTGGAGGAGGAAAGGGAGCCTCATTTCTTTTTACTCACCAAATGTCAAGAAAGGTCACTCAGGCCTTTCGTTGCTGGAGTGCCTCTACCAGATGTGTATTTACAGTATTGAATGTGTGTGTTTGTTGTGGAACGCTGTAATAGTCTTTAGACATGTGAATGGTGCAACATTGTTATTATTCACTATCTTGACCCTCTGTTGCCCTGTCCTAGATGGTGTGTGTGCAATTCCTTAATGGTCATGTTGTCTGGAAACTAATCTTGAAGCCCGGTCAGCCCCATGTTCCTCTGAATATGCTAAATATGCAGTATTTGCCTCATGGCTAAGCCTGCTTCTTTATCATGATATCACATGATCCATAGAAATACTGATAAGGTTAACCTAGTCTTTTATTTTCATTGTTGCCCTTAAACATGATGCTACCTAATCCCATGTATTGAAGAGTAATGTAGTTTAAAGTAGTGTTAGGTCCTAGTGTCAAGGACAGTCCAATCAATATGTTGTAGCAACCAACAGGGAGAGCAAATACTCTAACACATCAATAAGCTGTAAACTCTTGAGTGGGTCAGACATTGACTGAACACAGCTACAGTAGTGTTTAAACATTTAGTGTGACATTACTTCTGTAAATAACAATGATTAGGCATGTTTCCACCTGACTGGTAAACGGGAACAGGAATTTCCAGTGCTCACTAAGAATATGTCTATATACTGGAAACATACGGGGGAACTTCAAGCTCTTTCTCTGCGAGCTATGGGTGATGAGGTGCTGGCTGTCACGACAGTGACTGAGTAGGAGGAGTGATTTTTGGCAACATCAAAAATGTCGTCCTTGTGGGACTGGCCGCATTCATTTTTTCAATTAATTTTATGCACTTCCATTTCTGGCTGAGTGCATTGTGGCTTGTGGAGGTCGGTCCAATCTGTAGAATGAAAATGGCTAAATGTGTGTGGCCGTATTTGTTGCTCACTTTGATTTGTTTTTACCAAAGCGCCAGTTAACAAAGGCAATTTAACCTCTGTCACCTAACTTTCAATCCACTTCAAAGATGCAGCCAATAATACTTAAAAGCCAACATTAGTGTCTTTGTAATATTGCTTTTCTACACATCATGTCATGCTGACAAAGTAGAAAAAGAACCAGCTTAAATTTAAAAATGTGTGTTTTGGGAGAACTACAGTCTTCAATATGAGAGTGAATATGTAATTTATTGTTACACCGCCATGGATAACAAAGCAGGGTTGTGTGTAGGAGGATGGGGCATAATGTGCATGCACTTGAATATATCTTCCTTGCACTTAAGGAAGCCAAATATTGCATCTTTTCCCTATTATGATGACTGATGTAGTTTTAAATGTTCAAGCAGATTCAGTGAAAGCATTGCTAAGTGCGTCTGTCGTGCTAGACCTCAAAATTAAGCTAAGTAACTAGTGTGATAGCGGGGGGTCAAGGGGCTTGTATGCATATGCAATTTGCTTTGACAAGATGAAGGGTTATATTCTTTTGAAGCTCTCAGGGTTGAACCTGTGGAGGGTCGGGGGAGAAACAAGTCATCTCCACTACATGCTGTCCCCTCTCTCCATTTCTGCTGACACTGCACTAAATGGAATAATTTGGCGACCCCTCCTTCTGTTCATCTTTTGACATTTTAAAAGCCAGATGTTGTCTGCATGTCTGACGCCTTATTAAGCCCCTGGAGGCTCGGGGGATTGTGATATTTTTATTTGTGGACTGTGAGATGATGAGGCAGCCATGCTGGTATGGATTTTAATTACTGTGTTGGGAGGTCATTGGCTTCGTAAGAAAGAAGCTCCGGCTGTCATAGAGACGAGATCTGAAGGCTGATGGGAATATTACACCTACAATGCATTGCAGATGCAGAGACTTACGTGTTGACTTCTTAACTTAAGCATGAAGTCGCTACTAGAACAAATGAATTCACCCATTGCTATATGAGAATACATCATGACATGAGTCTAATGGTTGGAAATCCCATCCCTGGATGGAAACCAGATAGTTCATACCACATAAAGGTAATGTGCTGAAATTTATGCACATGCTGTACTCTAAACATATGGAAGGGAAAAGGCACTAACAAGCATTTCCAGACAGTACGTTTCA
>JAPZEA010000006.1:4388239-4406828 GCA_029783685.1 Heniochus monoceros | reverse complement strand
CTCCGGGAAAATGAGAAGAAAAGGCACATCTGTGATGTGTAGACTCCTCTCTGTGAATCTTATTACTCATGCCTGTTAAGATTACAGGGTTGAGAATTATCGGTGATAATCACAAGCTAATGCGAACATGATTTAAACTGGATGGAAATAATAATAAAAAAAACAATAGTAAAAACACATGAATACTTCATTTACCATTGCCAATTTCCACAATTATTTTCCATTAGATTTTCACGCTTTCAATTCACATTAACATTACCCAGACCTTAATGTGGCCTGAGTGGCAGTGGTGACACAATGTGGGCTGTGCAGACCTTAAAGAAACAATAGTTTCCATTTCCTCAGACACCATGACATCATCCTTTTTTGACGCAGTAGGTTTAGTGTTGCATATTGAACCAGTTTTGGTATACAGCTCTGAAAAACGGTGTCAACAGAGCATTAAAACTGATTAAAACCATGACGTTATGTTGGTTTTCTTTTATATTTGTAACGTTTGCATGGTCATATTAACAGCATCACAAACTAATGCATCACTAATGCAAGCAACATATGTTTTGGTATTAAAATGGACACTCAGGCGTTGTACTGGCACTGATAGAGACAGTTATTGATTCATTTAGACACCAGGGTGGAGTCCACAGCCTGCTGCTGACCCCTGGGTCGAGTCAGGCTGAAGGTCCTGAGACATGGTGCTCTGCCATTTAAACAGCCATATGGATGTCTGGATGACTGTCTATTGATCTTTCACCCACCAGAGGAAAGTGAATGGCACCAGCCGGGCGTAACTAACTACCACCATCTTTGTCTGCGCACACAGCCGCAGCCAGCTGCCAGGTGAATCCAGCATCGATCGGCTCACACATCGCATGTCGGGTACAGTATCAGTTCACCCTGTCACGTCCTTCAAAATGCAGCAGCCTGTCAGTTAAAGCCGGTCCACTGCTGAGAGCCCCATAGCACTTCTAATTATAAGAAGATGCCAAAGGACGTGACCGAAAGACTTTGAAATGTAACTCGGCTGGTTGGAAAGCAGATGATTAGAGAGTTGGGCCTGAAGAAGAAGCAGCTGAAACTTGAACCTGAATTTCTTCAAGCATAATTCAAGTTAAGCAAATTTGAACAGCCTGCCTTTAATCTTCTGACCTCCTGATGCGAAGTCGATCTCTATCATCGCATAAACATCACACTAAACTAAAAGATGAATGTTACCTTCAGCCGAAAACACTCCAAACCAAACTGAACGAACTGAAATGACCCCACCTTCATCTCAGAGCTCAAGCAGAGAGATTGAGAGGGAGAGGCCGATGGCAACTTACCAAAGCCAACTAAACTCCAGCCTTTCTCCGACGCTACACAGCCTCCACCCAGCTGACCCCAACACCACCTCTCGCACTCTTTATTCTGGATGACTTCCTCTTAATCGATCTGTTCACCTCTCTGAACACTCGAACTCAACCATGTGTAACTATAGAGAAGACCAGGCTGAGAGGAGAAGAAGAAGAAGAAGAAGAAGAAGAAGAAGAAGAAGAAGAAGAAGAAGAAGAAGAAGGGGAGGAACAGCAGCGACAGACTGGCATCAAAACACAAACAGAGTAAAAACGCAGTCAGAGCAATTAGAAAGTGCCAGACAACTTAATTTTGTTGTGTCTCCCATCAGCTGCAGGGCTGTGGGCATCGCTCTCATACAGACAACCACAGCAAAGATGGATGTGGTCCAAACTAAAAATACTTTAACTGATGACTTGAGGCTACATTTTACCCTGCTGTTTTCTAGGATTTGTACTGAAAGTAGATGCTGGCAAAAAGTTTCATCATGAGCTGTTTAACTACCATGTTTGACTGAGTTTTGCATTATCTTCAGTAATACTTCAGCTCACACATTTGGATAATGTTTTTAGTATTTGGACTTTTTTTTTTTTTTCCTGCGGCACAAAGTGAGTCGTTATTTCACTCTAGAGCTGCGTTTCCACCCAAAGTACCCAGAAGTTTCAGTCCCAGGAACTACTTTTCAAGGAACTAAAAGTTTCCTTCGGCCCGTTGCCCAGAAATGTTCAGCCCCACTCCCAAAGTTCCTGTACTTTTGGAAAGCTCCGCGCCGCCGAGCAGCGGCTTTTTGGGGGGTAAAATAATTTCTCCGGAACTTAATTTAGACCCCGGTCCCTGGAAACGCACTGAGTTCCTCCAAAGGTTCCTAGTCCTCGCAGAAAAAGTTCCTGCAGCGGAAACGCGGCTTAAGACACCTCAAAGATTTCACAGAGTTTAGTGAAAACTGCTCAGTATACTGGACAATTTATGCTTCATTTGAAACAAGTCTTGGTAGGAAACAAAGAAACATCAACCCGTGGTAAAATCTTTTTACACAGCACCACAGATAGCAAAAACTACAAAACTGTGCTCTCACTTAGTATTATCACACTTAGTTTCACACGTTAGTTACAACTAGATTAAGTCAGATGTGCTGCGTTTTTGTGGTTCTAATGTTGAGCCAGATGTTATACATACAATTCATTTATCTGTTTATTCTGCAGAGAGTAACAGAACCATTCTCTTTATTCTATGATTAACCTGACTCAGGTAGTTAGGATTAGAAGTGACGATCTTTTTATTTTACATTGTGGCTTCTCTCAGACAGATATCATATGGTCTGCACTTTAATATGCATCAAAATAAATGTGAACTAGCCAGGTGAAATCTCGTATTGTTTTTGTCGGGTAACTAATGCACGTAACTCTGTTTCCCTTGAGAATAGCTTGTGAAACATCGTTCTGCAAAATTAGCTCAGTTGATTATCTCACTTTGTGATTTTGTACTCGACAGAATTGTAAACAAACCCGGACTGCCAATGAGCTGTAGCAAGAAAAAAAAGTTAATCAAAAATCTCCTCTTCACTCTCTCGGCTATCAGGCACCAGCAGAAAGCAGCTGGAACAAAACTTCAGATGAGTTTCACTGCAAATCTCTTCCTGCCAACCACACCGGCAGGTCAAACAGTGAAATCTGCCTGTCAGCGGTGCGGCTACTACATCCAGCTGTCAGCCCACACCTGCAGCCATATTACACAGGTGTGTGTGTGTGTGTGTGTGTGTGTGTGTGTGTATGTTTGCACAGGTGTTGCAGATAAAGTAGGAGAGAGCTACAACAAAGCAGAGAGAACAGAAAAAGACGATAAGATTCAAGTGTTGAGTGACTTTTACGTAAACTTTTGCAATGTCACAAAACATAGAAAGCAAATGATGGTGTGTGTGTGTGTGTGTGTGTGTGTGTGTGTGTGTGTGTGTGTGTGTGTGTTATGATGGCATAGTTTGGTAGGTGCAAATAAATATGCTTCCTGAATATCAAACAAACCACATCCACCGTAGCATGAAAAGCATTCTAAGAATTTATTGGCCAAGTTGATATATTTTTTTAGTGTTGCTTCATGTTTTCCATATGTAAGACTAAATATATATATATATGGCAATTCTGTGAAGCACATGACCACACAAACATGACTGGTGTTTTAATATGGACACAAAGTTTTACAGAACTCATATGTTGTGGTTGACACAAAAATATTAATGTAAAAGGGATTTCTGTAGATCAAAACTGAAGCGTCCTGCCAAGCATACGTCATTACTTTATTCAGGCTGTTCAGTTTGTCTATAAAACAATTTAGGCCATAAATTCTGTTAATACCACAAATCAGGGTGTTATATCTTGTTTGTAACGCTGAGAGAAGCTCATTAATTTTTGCCTTTTCTTCTCTTTCAACTTGATACGTTGGAATGAGCAGAAATAACCACTTGGACGGAGACCAGAGGGAGGAACTACAGCGAGAGAAAAGAGGAAAACAGAGACGCAGACAAATGGATGGAAATAGAAACTGAATTAGAGGGAGTTAAAAAGGAAACGGGGCTGCCAACAGATTATTACACACATCTATTGACACGGCACGGCATGCTCAGCGCTGTGACGACGTGTGCACTCTTTGAACCGAAACCAGACGAGCAAACAGCCAGAACCACAATATTTGCTGACTTGATACAGAGAAGCAGCAGACTGAGAGAAGGGACGCTGTGGACGGACTCGTGTCAATAAGAGCAGAGCCGGGGACAGACAACATGACAAACAGAGACAGAGAAAGGGAGGCGCATTGTCTTTTGTAGCGCTCAGAAACACTGAAATGAAATCCATCTACTATATTTCCTCTTCATACAATTCAAGGAAGAATATTGAAGGAAGTAAATGGCTGATGAAGCAAAGTGGAAAAGCATTAGCCCCGTCGAGTGAAGGACAAAACCATAATACTCAGAGGACAAATGCGCGCAGACAAGGACACAGACACATTTACAACCTATTTTATTTGTTTCACTCTAACCAAGGGCTCGCTAAAGTCAAAGTTAAGCTTTAAAATTAATTTCTAAATAGTCTCTTTGTTGTGTGTTTCTTTGCATCTTTGTTTTTCAATTCCAAATCTGCACAAACACTTACATAGAATAGAAATGTCAGTCTTATTTAAAGAAAGAAATCCATCCCCAACTCAGAATATTTCACATCTTACAATCACCTTTAAATGAAATGGAAACATTATATTTTTATCCAGTTCAGGGAGATTTTGTGCAGCTGGGTACATAACTCCAAACTATGTTGGGAACAGTCCATTTCTCGTGTGTCTTACCAGGTTTGATGCAGACGCCTCAGCGAACGACAGTCCTCTGGGGATGATCAGGATGTGGTCTTGCTCTTTACTGACTCGACCCTAAGACGAGGAAAAGGTCGAGTAAATCTAGTGCGCTGTGTGGTAAAAACAGGGATTCAGCCGAGCTCTTGGCTGCAGCATCTTACTGTGATGTAGGAGTTGGCGAAGTGGGCCCAGCTGAACAGGTCCACCAGTCTGTAGAGGCTGGCCAGTTTGCAGCGCGTCAGCTTCTCGCCTTTCACCATCGTGGTGGTGTCCACTCCGTACATGTCGTTGATGGGAGTCACCATCCCCAGACCTGAGCAACGGTACGATCAGCGTTAAATCAAGCAAGCAGCAAAGGCGTATTCAAATTTGAATTTTGCATTCAAATCTACAGGAACAAATTCACTTCAGTTGTGTCTTAGAGGACGTACACTACACACGTGTATCCTCTCCTCCTCACAGTTGCAACGACAGCCACACAGGACCATAATCCAACATCTGTCTTTCTATCTAATGATGTATCTGACACATCTGGCTCCACGAGTCCTAAATTCCACACTGAGGTGATGTAAACAACGCTGCAACCTTTAATACTTTGCTCGGTGCCAACGCCTCCTCAGACTTACTCATTATGGGTATATTTTCAGGAAGGGCTAAACGGAACTGCTATAGCGCCTTTGACGTGTAATTCAGCATTAGTCGTGCATTCCTGCGCTGTGATTGGAAGCAGACTTCACATATGGACTCCTGGACAGAACTCACAAAGGATCAAACCCCGCAGAAGTATGCACAGCTCTTCCGGAGTCTGGGGTTGGGTCGTCTCGGGGTATTTAGGCCCTAAAGCGCACAAACCTCATGTTTGGGTATGGATCTCCTCTCTTCACATGCCGAGCTTTGTTTTTCAGTTCGAAGCGGCTGCACCCTGGGCAAGGGTGGCATGTTGTGCTGAATGTTTGTGTCTGGTTGCCCGGGGTAATGAGCCATAGCACCGTGAGTACTCACTGAGGGGGGAGGTGCTGAAGCCGGCCACTGAGCTGGCCATGAAGAAGTCGGCGATCTGTCGGAGGGCCAGCAGGCCGGTGGGGTTGTTCCCCTTCCGCTGCTGCTCCTGGATCAGACTCTCCAGCTCCTCCTTGAAGGCCTGGAAGAGAAGAGAAGAGGAGACAGAAGGAGTTGAGAGAGGAAATAATGTGACACTGAGAAGACGCCATGTGTCAAAAACTAGAAACTGAACACTCAAATTTCTCTAAATGCAGACGGGAAAGCAATTTTTCCAACACCAAAAAGGCTGTTTGGATTAATGTTCATTTTATGTCTAAATCCTGAAAATGAACAACATCCAATATCTGTATGCTATGCTGAAGGGATATGATGCCACTGACAGGCGACCAAATGAAATGATCTTGAATTAAAATATCAGATTTGTCTGGGTTTGAACATTGTTGGAAACATTTAGAATAATGAAAGTACAAAACTCGACAAAACATATAACATACTGTAGGTCTAGTCATTTACAAATTGTGCCTTTAAAGAACTTTACTTTCAGTCAGATGATTAAACATCTCAATCAGGTGTTATGCAGCATAAATAGCAAAGAAAAAAAATGATTTATTACACTTTGAAGCCATTTTTAAAGTGAAATAAGTGAGTTTTTTCAGGCACATCAACTTTCTTTAACTGTAATGGCATTTTAAAGGAAAAAGGAAAAGACAGGGAGAGATGATGGCGAGACATATTAGAGTAGAGGGGAGGAGAGAGAGCCGGGGATTAGCGGTGACAGAAGGATGAAAGAGTAAAAACGTGGGAACATTAAGATAGACAGGAAGAGTGGGAATAAAGAGAGGAAGAACGAGGGAGACGAGTTAATCACAGATTAGACAGGCTCCTCGGGTGTCAATCTGCATCGTCCTCAAAGCGCTCTATGAAGCTGTATCGGGATAGGCCGGCTACCCAACACGCTGAGTCTGGATTGGCTGTCTGGCTAGCTCGCAGCCCGCGCTATGATTGGCTGCTTGGTGTGACTGGGAGAGAGAGAGAATGTGTGTGTGGCTAATCCTCATGTCCAGACTATAGTCATCTGTTGAACCCACAGACACAATACAGTATATGCAAACCTGCTCTTATGCAAGACCAGATACACACACACACACACACACACACACACACACACACACACACACACACACACAGCTGGCTGTGTTACATCATATAAAGTACTGTATGGTTTTATGTTTCCAGTTTCCTTCAAAACAAATGTTCCTCATCATGCAACAGCTCATGAATGAAACGTTCAACAAAGAGCTCACAGCATTTCTCAGACAGAAGGCGTCAGGGACAGTTTGAAAGTGTTGGTGAAGGGCTTGTAACTATTGCAGACATGTGATATCAATTCAAACAGCTGCAGAGGGGACCAGCAGATAATACTATATGTATAGCTGCTCATAATCTTAATAAGGTTGTTAACCTCTCAGGAGGCACAGTCACCTTTCCCTGCTTGCTAATGTAATTAAAGCTGCGACCAGTACAGGCGACGTTATTTTCCCCGTCTTGATTTGCATTGCCTGCTCACATTGTCATCCATGCAGTTTTTTGCCTGCAGTCACTTTAACACATGATCGGTTCCATTTGACAAGAGAGTGACCGGGCAAAGCAGCATCAAGCAGAAGCACTGTTCTCATGTTAGCCTTCAGTTTTCTGTGCTTTGTGCACCGATTTCTGCAAACATACACTTCTATCCTCTCCTCAGTCCGCAGGCAGAAATTGGTATCTTTTGCGCAGCCGTCATTAAAAACCTCAAAATATATAAAAGCAAATGGAAACTCAAACATCTCCTGGCTCAATCTTACCATCTGCACCATCTCACTGTGCTGGACCATATAAATGACTTCCAGCCTTCGCTCTGAGTCAGCCATTAAGAACACTTTCCTCACGTTTTGGATCTTTTTTTTTTTTTTTTTTTTTTGTTTTTTTATATACACACACACACACACACACACACACACACACACACACACACACACACACACACACACACTCCAGGACACACACAGAGAATAGGGGGTTTCTAGGAGCTTATAAGGAACTGGGCCCACTGGTTCTAGCAGCCTGGGTGTGGCACGTTGTTTAAAATTGTTTATTCAAGCCAACTCTTTGAAATGTATTTGAATGAAGCGGCCGTTCAATCTATGCAGTGTTTTCCACGCTTTGATTTACCCAATCCCTCGCAGGCCCGTGCATTTTGAAAGGTCAATGCTCACGTTACTTAACTGTGTCAACACAAAATCAATTGGAATTCCAGAAGTTCGGTACAGCTCTCTTCCACAACTAAACTAAATGACAGGGCTGTCGATAATCCTTTAATTACAAGTGAGATCATGGACATCTGATGTTACTCAGGATGCAGTCAGAAACCTCAGCCAGCACTGTATTTTCCATCTCCTACACGCTGCCGTAGTGAGGTGAGTGTAGCCTTGATGTTTCATGGGTGACTGACACAGGAAAAGGGAGGGAAGAGGAGATGATGGAGGAGAGGGGGGCTCGGATTGTTGTCATATTTGAAAATTATAAACATATCAAATACAGAAAACTAAACAATGGCAAAATATTTATTGGAAAAAAGCAGCCTGAATGAGAAAACTATTTCAGATATTTCCTGACAGAGACAGAAAACTAAAATAGGTTTCCTACCAGAGAAAGAGAAGAGACGACTGCACGCTGAGCACTAATGAAAAGGCAACAACATTAAAGCAGATGTAGGCCATTCAGCTCTGCACAGTACAAAGTGTTAGGCCTTTCTCAGACTTCTCTCTGTTTGCAGTCTGGGCTGAATTTCACTGCTTGTCATCAGCAGACTGGGATGACTTATGATAGAGTTGCGCAAGACCGTGCGTGTGTGTGTGCGTGTGTTTGTATGTGAGGATGTTTATAAGTGATTGAGAGCAGGAGAAAGCAAGACCCATGAAACTGAGGGCTTACAGAACATTTTGAACACAGTTACTTCAGACTTTAAAAGGCTTACGCTCTGCCACCGAGGATCTGGTTTTGGAGCATTACACAGCACATTCAGAAAATTTACCTTCTGTGTTGTGCCGATTAATCTGCCACAGTGAGAAGAAATAAAGATTAGCTTTATCGTTGTGATCCACAGTCTGAATGGATAATCACATCATCTGATCAGTCCGTGTGATTTTATGAAAAAGAGGCTTTGAATTTGCTTAACACTGAAGAAATATTTCTAACCAAAATCAACCCTTGGCTTGTGAGTATAATGTCTGCGGATCTGCGATTTCAGCGCCAACAGAAACATTGTGAACATTCCAGTGATGAGTATGCTATCATTTTCCTACCTTATGAATGGATACAGTCACTGAAAAGTAGTGAAAATTAAACAATATCACATACATGGCTAAGACCTGCGTTTATGAGTGTTTAAAAAAGAAAGGAAAGGGAAAGACGTGACAGACAGATTGGAACTGACATTATTTTCTATAGGAGTACGTAATAATCTCTCCTGGCAGAGAGACTCGCGTTGTTCAGAGGGCTTCATCTCCTCTGGATTTGCGTAGGATTTAGCCGGTCATCCTTCAGACAAAGGAGCAGAGGGCAAAGGGCCAAGAGAAATGAAAAAAGGATGTATGGAACAGAGAAAACACAATAAAGAAAGGCTGGGACTGTTTACAAAGTTGAAAAAATATGACATCTCAGAAAAAAACTTGTAACGACGGTGCAATTTTGTATTATACTGTATATACGACAGAACCAATGTTTATGCTGAAAAAAATATAAAACTGTTGGAGCTCAGCGTCACTACTGAGACAGCTTTATAAACAATACCAGCAAAGTAAACTCTGACTTCACTGTAATGAACTTTTTTGGCACTTTTATGAGCATGTCAGTGACTTAAAAGCCGAGAGGGAAAGACAACAAGGGAGTGATAATAGTTGCATGAAAGATCACGAAACGTGGGAGGGAGATGATGAAAGATGAGAAAGGTGGAAAGGGCTGGTGGAAAGAGGGGAACGCCGCAGAGCAGCTGCCGATTGGTATGAGGAACGGGGTAGAAGGACAGAAAGATTGATTGAAGACAGAGGAAAGACAGTTGACTGTGGCATCTCTAAATTCTACTGAGGCAGAACAGGAGGCCTTATGTAAGCGTCTATTAGTGTGGGTGAGCAAGCGATAAAGCATTTTACTGCAGCGGTGCCAGAGCTGCGCAACAAGAGTTTCCTTCCCTCTTGATAAGTGTTTCTTTTTCTTCCTTTCCCTAAGGCGCCCTGCTGGAGGACAAATGTAGAGTGCACAACCAACATATACACTTTTAAACAAGAAAAAGACTTCTAATGTAACATATAACTGATGCTTAATATTTTGGAGCCATTTCTAATCTTGTCTACGTAAGAGTATTTTTGCAGCAGAGCAGACTGTTTGCAGAAAACATTCCTTCATGCCTCCTACTCTCCTCCTCACTTATGAAATTGATTTAGCCTCTCTTCTTCACTGCATAACAGCAGATGATTAATGTCTCATTAGGGCATTGTACATGTACACACACACAAATGGCACATATTTCAACCATTAGCCAGAGACTCTTCCAGAGGCTCTTATTCAAGTTAAAGAATGAATGATTCAGAGCCAGCCGCAGAGCTGCACCCTGAAAACGCTGATTATATAAAAACATTTTTTCTTTCATAATAGATCCTCACTACTCCATACACCTGTAAGTCAGGACAAAGCTGCAGCGTTAGATGATGACCTGTCTGCTACAATCTTCTGCGGATATAAACTGTCTATGCAGCACAAAACCATGATCCTGAGGCTGACCCAGCGGATGTGCCAGATGCCTGCTCGTGTCCTGAGCTGACCCTCCCCCAACACCTCAACACCTCAACCATCCCCAGTAGCAACACCAGCACCTGCACAGTTACCAGTAACGGCGGCAGCAGCAGTGTTGGAGCAGCACAGAGACACCGACAGCCCTGGAACGATACGTCCTTTCCCATCTATCACAGAGTTCATCGAGGACCCCAGTGCCAAGCTCGGGACACCTGAGCGCATCCCGACCCCACCCAAAGCCCCGATCGCAGACCTCCTTAACCCTCACGACACTAACCTCCTGCGACCCCCCTGCATGTCACCGCTGGAGTCAGAGGTAGAGGACGAGCGAGAGAATACCCGCTTGGTGTCCATTGAGGAGTTCTTGAGACAGGACCAAGAGCCAGCATTCTGTAGGACGCAGCAGGTCAGCCCCATTTTGTTGACCCCCACCTACTTTGTGAAATAGTTTACTCTTCACTACAAAAATGTACGTAAGGTGTATCTGAGTCAGTAATACACCTCTAAACTTAAATCCCTTTTTATAGAGTTTCAGTCAACAGCATAGCACTGTCACTACTGCTAGCTATAGCAGCATCATTATGAGCTCATCCTCTCATATTGAGCAAGTATTGTTTCATCATACTGTCATATGTTGGATGATATGATTGTTAAAAATGTGTTAAATTGTTCCTAAAAAGTCTTAAATTTAACTTGATGAATCTTGCAGAAGCCCTGACTAAAATATGCTTATTTAGTTTTAGTTGATAACCATATCTCAAAAGTATCTGCATTTGGTAAAGGCCAGAAAGCCATACAGAGCCCAGTCATGTATGTATATCTAGTAAATTCTGCAGTACATGTTTGTTTCAGGTGTGCATTTGTATCCGCAGCTTGTTCTCGTTTAATATGCAAATCTATTTCTTTTACTCGATATTCAATAGAATGACTGCTAAGAATTTTCAAATGGAAATGGATGTTTTGTTTCACAATGTCAACATATTTGTGCAGAGTTACAGCAGAGGAGTCGCTGAGCCTCCCAGTGACTACCACGCAGACAACAGCCGTTCAGATCTGTCTGACATCCTGGAGGAGGAGGAGGAGGACCTTTACTCTGACCACCTCGGAGACACACAGGCCAGGGGCTACACCATTGCAGCTAACAGGGTAAAGGAATGAGTGCACTACTTATTTTATGGCAATACACACAACATTCACACAGGCACTTTATGAGTTTTTTGTTTGTTTTTTTTTAAGAAACATGCTTCTTTCACTTTGTCTTGCATAGTTAAGTTTTCATTTATTGGCCTTGTTTCTTCTTCTTCTTTTCTTATTTTGGATCTTGCATGATTGATTCTTTTGTTTTTTCTTCCTCTTTCTTTTCTCTTTCCTTTGCATCACTGGATTGTCGTGTGTTTTTTATGTGCACCTCCCTTATTTTCATTGAACAATATCATATCCCGTCATCACCCACGGTGTTCTGCTTGCTTTGACCTGTGGCCCTTGTAGTCACGCAAGTTGGAGACTCCGGACAGTGATGAGGAGGTTCTTGAGAGGATCCTTAAGTTGCCGCCTCAGATCTGCCACAACAAGCAGCTGTTCAGCATTCCCGAGGTGACAGAAGAGGAAGACAGCAGTCAAGAAGAGCATTTAGCCCACCGCAGTCAGCCTCGGCCCAGGCCCGGCCACGTTCACCACAGAGACTCAGAACGCCCCCACCATGCCCCCCATCATCACCCGCATCACCCAAACCCACACCCACACATTCCCCCTCACCATCACCACTTCAACATGGATCCCAGATCCCTAACCAAAGAGCCTTTACTCAGGCATGGACCCTTGCAGGTCAAGCCTAAGACGCAGCACAGGGTGCACTACGCAGACCCAGTTGACACCATCAGTTACCCTGAAGAAGAAGACATGAGTTTATATGAGGGTCCCATCAGCAGGCGGGTCTCAGCCCGCTGCCCTCCCCACTCGACCCCCAACAGCAAAGAAAGAGTACTGCTCAGAGGGCTAGGGGACCGCCTTAGGAGGGAGGCCATGCTCAGGAGTCAGATGGCTGTCGCTGTGGCAGCCAACCCCGGCTATGGTCTTACCCCGCCAAGACCCTACCCAGTCAACAAAACAGTACGGACTGTGAGGTCACCTATCAGTCGCGCGATGGAGATTGACGTGGAATATGGCACAGACAACGAGGAGCCTGTGGAGTACAGTCCCGGGGAGGTGGTTGTGGAGCAGATGAGCTCTGAGTGGTGGGTAGAGGGGGCTCCAGTGGAGCACTGCAGACCTCCTCACCGCCGAGGCCTGAGGGCTGATCCGCTGGTAAATGGTTGTGTTGTCCCTCCTGTTTCCTGTAGCAGTGTGGCTGTCACCCTGAGTCATTTAGTGGATCACTTAACTCCACCGCTCAGTAGGCAAGCATGTTTTCCATCATCATCACTGCAGTGGACAGAGGGAGGCCAGGGAGCACGTTCTGTGCCATATTTTACTCTTAGAAAAGCAAGCAAGATACAGTAGATTATTTAGGAATGGCAGTTGCCAAGATGTGGACAGAAAGTGGTTGCAAAGAGTTTAAACCAGTTAATCATCGCCAAGTGGCTTCGGACTTCTAATCTTTACAAGATTTTGTGTCGGCCAACGTGTGGCTGAACCTGTTCTCACTCTGTCTCACTGCGCTAACATTCAAATACTCCAGCACCTTGGAAACCACTCAGCTCTTGTCTTTAGCTAGTCAGCACTGCCTTGTCCCGCATTAGCATAAAATGGATGGGCTTTGGCCTGCTAGCGTCACCACAGTGCAAATAAGGACCATGTGTATGTTTAAACAGTAGAATGTTGGGAGTATATTTGATGGGGTTTCCATCTCTTTCCATCAAATGGATTATCATTAGATGAAGCAAGTTACTGACCATCATTTCAAAAAAAGACCAGCTGCATTTGCTGTTATTTTTTTTCTAAACCCTGTGGTGTCCTCTCCTCTCCAGTAGTGACTGTGTTTCTACGTTAGATGTTTTTCTTATTGTCTTGTTTCTTTTTCTGTGTGTTGAGCAGGAGCCCTGCCAAATCCCTCCAGCTGAGGCAGGTCCATCATGGGGAGGCCAAGCCGAGCTCTCTCCTAAACCAGCGTGCTTGCAGGCCAGACAACTCAAAGGTCAGAGAGTCTTTCCTCTTCTTCTTCCTGTTTCCTCTGTCTCTCGATTTCTTTCCCTCTCTTCCCTAAAACATGCAGTGGAAATGTACGATGTGACGCTGTCACACCTGTACTTTCTGTTGGCAAGTCTCACCCTCTCACACATGATGGTAGTCAGATTAGCACCTTGTGTAGGAAGGCGCTGTAGCTGCAATGAAGAAGAGGGAGAGAGCCTGCTAAGCTGAGAACCGGCTTAACTCAAAGTGGCTTGTCATGACAGGAGGAAGTGACAGACATTAAAATAGTAACCTCGATTAGCCAGCAAAGAAACGGCCCGCAGTGTGGACTTTGAGCCCCTCTCTTCCTCTTCTTCCCTCTCTCTCTTCTTTTCTTCTCAGGCGCTGATGTGATGACACAGGCTGCACACTCATTCAGTAAACCGGTCCTTTCTGCTCCATGCATGGGCGCACAGTTGACTACACACACACACAAATGCATAAGTGCACACGTGCACACAGATAGAGGAAGGGAGCAGTGAGAAGTTCTGTCCTATTTACTAGAACATCAGTGAGGATGTGAAAGTGTGCAAGTCGTCTGCCCGTGACTCTTGCCACAGATGGGCTGATTCTCTCTAATGAGATAGAGAACACGTCTCTTCGGTGCAGCTTAAAGTCTCACTACAGCTCTTCAAATTTGTTGCGCGCTGTCAAATAGGCTACAGTTGTAATGCTTTTAACCACACTGGGTCATGCCTCATGTCTGCTCTGCAGTCGGCAGTGCTGCTAGCCAAATTTGCATGCATGATCTGTGATGCTGCACCTTTCATAATATTAGTATTCTTTTTTTTTCTTGTGTGTTCTCGATAAACGTCCTCAGCTTTTAGATGACAGAGTGGGTCAAACACTGCTTCCCCTGTTGCTTGCTTGCTGCAGATCATGAACGAGTGCACGTTTGTCAAACGGCTCACACAGCTTAGGATCAGTGGTTTAGCTTGATTACCTCTTTTAAGGACATGCCTGTGCTCGGCAAACACTGCTCATAGCAGCACTGCAGTTGGTGGGCGGTGGGGGAGGGGAGAGCTGGCTGTACTATTTGCAGAACTCATTGCAAACTATGCATGGCTTCTGTGCAAAGAATGTGCACTGTAATAATAGTAAATTTTATAAAGACAAAGTTCACAAAGCAACAAAATAGAAGGAGAATAATGAATTGCATGAAAAAAAAAGCTTATATAAAAATACATAAATAAAAACACATAATTATATATTATTTGTTTTAAAAAACAGGTCAAGCTTCTTAAACCCATAGCAAATACTTGCAAGATGTAACTGATTTAGTGTGCAGTCATAACACAAAAAGAGTGATGCATGCAAATCAGTCGGCTGAGAACACATTTAATGATGTCAATCCTGTGCCAAATGCTCCTGGGTGGCAAATTAAGTGTTGTGACAGTGTGTGTGTGTGTGTGTGTGTGTGTGTGTGTGTCTACAGGAGGTGTTGATGCACCAAAGATGAAAGGAGACAGTGACATACGCATCTTTGTGGCCCTCTTCCCTTACGATCCTGCCACTATGTCACCCAATCCTGATGCTGCTGAGGAAGAGCTGCCCTTCACTGAAGGACAGATCATCAGGGTACGTCCCCACACAGCTCACACTCCACTGGAGGAACCTTGACGAGCATGCATGTTTTGTGTTCGAAGCATCCCTGATACGCTCACATGAACTGGAATGCCACATAAGGTTAAATAAGCATACTTTAGTAGAGAGACATTAAATGTACTCCTCTTCCCAGGTTTATGGAGATAAAGACCCAGACGGGTTCTACCGAGGAGAGTCTAGTGGTCGTCTGGGCTTTGTGCCGTGTAACATGGTGTCTGAGATCCAGGTGGAGGATGAGGAGACCCGGCAGCAGCTTCTGCAGCAGGGCTTCTTGTCCACAGCGGCCTCCATGGAGAAGATAGGTAGGTGAAACTGTCAGTCAGATGCAGCAGCTACCTAAAGACGAGCCTGTCGGCAGATTTCGGACCAAGTGACAGTACGTTCTGTGTAAATTCAAACTATGTCGCGTGCTACTAAATGTTCCGTTAAGATTGGTACATTTGGACATCCTTTGCCATAGGTGTAAATTGTAGCGTTTTACTCATAATGTCACCGCTGTTCATGTTTAAGTGGTAAGTGAAGATAGCAACACAAGTGTAGCTGAACCCAGAACTAAAATATCCATTGATCTCTCTCCCAGTCCTCACACTGACCAGCTGCGTAAAGAGACGCTTGCAAATTCGAGCAAAAGCTCCCTCCAGCCTGTTGACCTTTTAACCCAACAGGAAGCACAAAGAAAGCTCTCATCAGAGTAGATTTTCATCAAATTCATTTAAAACAGACCTAAAACGTTCCTTGGGGCATTGTTTTGTATGCTTTTATGGGTTCTTGTTCACTGTGTTGCTATTGAGGAAATCATAACCATCTATTCTCAGTCAGTGACTGTGTTTTCATGCAGGTGTCTAAAAAGATAAACTCAAGTCAAAGTGTTTGCCTGCGGTGAGTGGTAGTGAGCCACCCAGCAGCGTCAGGCGGACACTTTGCTTCTGTTTCCTGCTTCCTACCCAGAGCGGTATTCTCAGATGGTTTAACCTTTTCACTTCCACTCGTTCTCACTGCCGTGCCTGCTGCTCACTGGTTGTCATTTTTAAATTGCTCTTCACTGGCTTTTCATTGTCTACTTTGTCTGGTCTGCTTCTCTCAAAAATTGCACTTCTGTGTTTCTTTTTGGTTTCTTTGTTTTTTGGGGTTTTCCTTTCTAAAACTCCATAAAGGCACTCGCACACACGCACAGCTTCCACGTCGCCCCGTTCCACCGCCGAAACCGAGACGATCCAAGAAAGGTGTGTCTCGCTGCAGAATGCGGCTCCCCACCTCTCTCCTTTATTCTCCTCTCTGGTTTGCTTCTCTTTCTGTCTCTTTCATTGGGCGTTTGCTTCTCACTCAGCGACCAGGAGGGATTCTTAGTTCAGTTACTGCAGTAACGAAATCAGACAGCTTCCCAGCATTGTGGAACAATATTACTACCATGAGTACTGTAGACCTCCTCTACAGTAGTTTCATATTCTATAATTAAACCCTAGTGTTACACTTTCTTTCTTAGTGCTTACAGGCTCCTCAGAGTCACTTCATCTTTCCACAGGTTCACTTTTTTATCATTTAGAATTTGTCTACAGCTTCACAAATGTAAAAAGGCACATACATGAGTACGTTCCTGTGAGCTGTCTTTGGATATTCATGTAACACAGAACAGAATGTGGCACTATGTCGCTTCTTGACTGATCAAAGAAAGTCCTTTTGCCAGTATTCTGCTCCCATGTCACAAATACACATGATCAGCTAAAGTTCACTTGTTGAAACATCCATCCCCTCTGAGCTCCATCTGTGTGATGACTGAGGCATGCTGTGACTTCTTCTCAGGATTCTTCTCATGTCGTTCTGTGATTGTGCTTATGCTCTTTTCCTTCACCTCGTCTCTTCCAGTGGAGTCTGCAGCACTCTGGGAGGAGAGCGTAGTCTCCTCCAGTCAAGGTTTGTAGTTAGAGCTTTGACCCTCCGCCTCTCTGTCTGCATGTCCGGACAAGCGTTACGGTGTCTGCTGAAGGACAGCATGTGTTGACGTGACGTTTTGTGACCTCTTTTTAAACGGTTGTAAACATGGGGACTGTGTTCCAGCTGCTGGTAACACCAGGGCTCTCCTTCATTCATCCTCATCAGGGATTGTATGATTACTTGGAGGTATACTGAAGAATTTTGACCTTTTTAAAAATCCTCAATAAAGGAAAGAATGTTTAACAAAACTGCATCTTTAATAGGTTGTAAATGATTAAAATAATAGAAAAACCATTGAATGGTATATCTGAAAGTAGCATAAATTCAAGTACCAGAGCTGTTGATCTGAGTCTTATGTTCTTAAGTTCTTCATTAACCCCCAGTCCTCAAGGTCAAGCAGTCCCATCTCCTAACTCCTCTTTTCATTTCACAGTTCAAGTGGCATCATTTCATCCTCAGATAAATCACTTTTACTAACAGTTGACTTCTGTGCAGTCTTCATCCCACGGCAAATGTTTGCTCTGATTGATGTTTAAGAACAGCAGCACGGCTCAAGCTGCTGCGACCATTTTCATGGAAGTAAAACTGCTAACTCTCGCCACTAATCCCCTTTTTGTTTTGACTTTTATTTTCACGTGTTTGACTGCGGAGACGCGACTTTTCCTCAGCTTAGCATGATGCTGAGTGAGTCAGACACGCAGGCGCGATGAGCTGCATGCCAGTGAGCTGATTGGAATTGCAGAGACGTGTTAATTATCAGGATGTCAGACTGTACTGTTCGCCCCTCTCTGTTTGATTGACAGATCCCAGCCAGACTGCCTCCACCGCAGCTGTGGGTAACCCGGCCCCAGGAGCTCGCAGGATGGTCGCCATCTTTGATTATGATCCACGAGAGAGCTCCCCCAACACTGACATAGAGGTCAGGCTTACACACACGTAAGATCTTTTTTCGAGGCGAGGTGCAGTAGTAGTTTTTACTCATTATCTGCCTCGTTTTTTATGTTCAGGCCGAGCTGACCTTCAGTGCAGGAGACATCATACATGTGTTTGGTGACATGGACGAAGACGGCTTCTTCTACGTAAGTGCTATCATGACTCTCTGTTTTTTTCCACTTATTAGAGATGAGCAGTTATTTTTGCACTGTGGGGGCTGTGGCTCATGCTAACCATGCAGTTATTCTTGCATTTACTCTGAAAAAACACGCTGCTGAAAATATGCAATGCATTATTTCCCGTGTGCAAGTTTTTCCAGAAAAGAAATATGCATGAGATGAGATCAAAGAAGTTAAGACTTAATCGATCCCAGGGGGGAAATTACATCACAAAGAGCTATTTGAATGAAATCAATAGAAATAAAATAAGAAATTAAGGAAATTACATTTTGAAT
>JAPZEA010000006.1:4243261-4253514 GCA_029783685.1 Heniochus monoceros | reverse complement strand
GGAGTCATGGAAGGAGCCGGCATGGTGTGTGCTGAGACATCAGGGGGCTTCTTGCTATCATGTATGACATTTTCCTGTCTTTCATTAGCAAGAGACCAACCTGAGTCAGTAGATGTCGTCCACTGAGACTACATTCTGCCTCCCTCTGGTCCCCCTCCATGACTCCATTGCTCTTTTCATTAAGGAACAGACTCAACATACGGTCATGCTTGGATGGAGAAGCCAAATCCAGCAGAGTAGCAAAGGTAGCACTGCTCAGGCAGCCAGAAACCAAACTGGGTTCATCCTAAACTGCTCATACAACTCAGTCACTGCAGAAATGATAGAGAGAGGCAGATATTGAGGAGACAGGCATGCATAAGCCATAGCAGACAAAACTGGAAATTGTTTTTTACAAATGGGTAATAGAGAATAAAGGACAAGGGCATGTTCCTCTGATCTTAACCCTTTCATCATTTGATTACGTTCCTCTACGTCCTCTCCAGGGATTGAAGTATGGCCTACATGTAATGACAGTGTTTGGTCAGTGGCACTCTAAGCTTCAAGGACGGGGTTGACTGTCCTCTTTGTGCCTCTTTCCTCCTCATCTCTCCTGCTTCTTGAGGTGTTGCAGTCTAATTTTAGCCCACCATCCATTATAACTTGATAGGACTGCATTTGGATGTTTCATTTATCAGCAGCCTTGGAAATGCAACATTAAATTAGTTTACAGGGTCCTCTTACACGGTCATGGAAACGTTTGGTTATTGGGTATCAGAAGTGACCCTAGCGAGGAATTGTTAGAACTGTGTAAGAAGTCAATGTCAGTGCATGACTCATGAAAAACTGGAAAAGCGTGTAAAATACTTAACTGAAGCCCAAGTATCTTTGTTTGCACAAGACTGTAGCACCCAGTCACAAAGTCTACAGGTTTTTGGCATCTCATACCAGGCGCTGTCTATCATTTACAAATGCAAAAACTACCTGCACAGATCTGAAGCCAACCAAATATGAATATGTAAAGGTTGCATTCTTCCTTCGGCATTATTATTAGCCTATTAGGGAAAATGCTTTTTAGGATCGAGTGGTAAACATTTCAAAATGAAAAGGTTGTGTGCCCCCTGTTTAAAGGTAATTTTGGATCCCTCGTAGTCAATATTTAATCTCCTACGTGACTCCTGTGAGTTAGCTGGTGGGGATTGTGACATTCCACCTGGCATGCACCTTACATCAGAGGCTAACCACCCTGATAAATGCTCAATATTTGAAAACTGCGAATATTAACTTTGAGGGTTTGATTTAAGACTATTGATCGATCGACGATTGATCTATTTATTTATTTATTTTCATGCATTTAGTGATGGCCCTTCCTTTCATCTGTCTCGCGTTTTTTTTTTGTTTTTTTTTTAAATCTGTATCCTTACGTAGTGTTCCACCCTGCTGTGCCGACCTAAATGACGACTGAACTATGTATCTGACCACCTCTGCATTGTGTTTGTGTCTGACAGGGTGAAGAAGGGCCTCCCAGTCTGGAGTATATCAAGGCCAAGGACCTGTTCCCCCAGAAGGAGCTGGTGAAGGAGGATGAAAGCCTTCAGGTGAGCCGAACAGTTTTCATCAGCCCTTGACAACCTCTGCTCCAGTCACAGCCCATCTGCTCCGACATCCAGCTGCATGTCTGTGATGTAGACGACCAGGAGCTGGTGAAAAGGTGGGCACTACCAGATTATGACCTTGTCTTCAGTCCTGGCTCCTGTTGAGGCACCACAGCGCTCCTCTGAAACACCCTGATGAAACTTGGGCTGCGACTGTGTAGAGTTTGATTGTCAAGATATTACTGCAAGAGTCACAGCTCAACAGGCTTGATGCCAGACAGTGAAGGAGAGATGCTGACACTGGCCTAGACGGGCATTTTTTTGTATTTCCTCTGCCATCTTTTAGCAGTGTTCAACAGAGGAAAAAGTTAATTAGGCAACATGGTGGATACAAAAAATATTTGGATTTGAATGCAGCCACTGCCCACGCTCTCAGCTGATAAGGCTATTTAGAAAAGAGAATTCTAAATTAGTCCACCATATTAAGATAAGGCATATATTTATGCAAGACCCCAAGAAGAACAGATGGAAAGTTGGGAAGTTAAAAGTGTTGACAAAGCTTTTGTATGTTCAGATAATAGGGCTGAAGAAGGTTTCTTTTGGATGTGGCATGTTTGATTATTTTAACCAAACCGTCCCTTTTAATGCTCAACTTATTTATGTTCTGCTAAGACTTTGCCTCTGTAGGTCTGTCTCTTCTGTAGGCCTGTATCCCACCCTGTCCCACAAAAAAAAAAAAAAAGCACTGCAGAGGATAAAGAACAGGGCAGCTAAAGAGCATTTAGGTCACTGAAGTGAGAGGGATTTATAAGTCTATTCCACAATGAGGACGCCAGTAGCAAAATTTTGACGGGCAACCTGCGCTGTGCCCTCTGCGGTGTTGAGTTTGTGCAGTCTGGCTGTCTGGTGGTTAATGGAGCTGAGCATCATGTGTCTGGAGAACTGGACAAAGGGAAAGGTGGAGGGATTTGCCCAGCCTGGGGTCACTGTCTGTTGTTTCTGTTTCTGTGATGTTCAGCTGAAGCATACTGCCGCTCGGGTTGCAATGAACTGCTGAGATAACAACCTGTTCAATAGCTGGTTTTGTTTGTATTTGAATCGTTATTATTAAAGGGCTGTGTGTCAAAGGTCCTGGTAGATTTCCTGTTAAGCAGAGTGAGAAGGTTGGAGGGGATCTTTAACATGCCTGTTTCAGTAATACATAACGCTGTTCTCGTTTTAGTCACCTTGCAACGCTGTCTATGTTTCTACACTCTTACGCCTCCCCTCCCCCCTGCATTCACACATGCAGTCACACATTGTGTTCCTGCTTTTGTGTGTTTCTTTGTGTGCAGGCACTGCCCTGATAGTTTCTCTGACAGCTGATGTCTCTTACTGCAGCTTCCCCACAGGCAAATTACAGGCATTCCCCACCCCACCATATTTAATGCCCTGCTGCATTGACTCTTGTGTGCGTGCAAGTCATGGTGCATGCTTGCAGTTGTGTGTGCGCACACGTGCCTGTCCTCACAGGCAGACTGCTTGAACCGGAAGTCACGACTCACAAGTCAGAGAGTGCTATTCACGGGTCTCTCTCTCTCTCTCTGTCTCTGCCTCTCTCTCTCTCTCTCTCTCTCCCTCTATCTCCCTCCCTCTCTCTGTCTTTCTCTCTTTTTTTTAATATTTCTGCTGCTGAAGGCTTCGCAGAGGAAACGTGACACAGTATCTTCTGCTGCACTTGCTAGCTGCCGGTGACTCATGCACCTACTTTTGGAGCACTGCTTGTTTAATGCAGCTCCCAGTCTGTAGAGCATGCTAACTATGGCTCTGTCAGCAGGACATGTTAGGTCTCTTCCACAGACGAGCAGCACACAGCCTCAGTAGCTGCACGTTCCCATTTCAGCAATTTCTGCTGCTGCTGAGACAGTAATTAATGCAAATTTTCCACATCCCCTGACTCATAACAAATGCAGAAGTGCTTTAAATTAGGCTCTACCTTTTTATGTCCTTTTTTATATAATAAAGCTGTATCAACAACTTTCTTCTGTCACAGTCAACAACTGTTTTCAGCTTTGTTTGGGTGCCAGCTGTGTTTGCCTGCCTGTCATTTTAAAGTTGGTTGAATTACAGATTTGATTAATTTCCAAAAGCATGAGAAATGTTGCTGTCGGATTTTACATATTCCACTTTTTAGAAGTCCTCGTGCAGGGTGCCAGGGGGCCCGCAGCCTATATTTGGCTTCATTGGTGTCTGCGTGCAGAGTACTACGTGCTCCATTTCCCAGGTTAAGCTGTACTCTTTCCCCCATCATGCTTCCTGTCCCGCCTCATGCACGCATTTTCAGTCAGAGATGAGCAACAGCAGGTGCAGCGATAAATGTCAGGGGTTTCATTTTTTTATTAACATAAGCTCTCTGGACCAACAGTCGTCAACAGCCAGATGCAGTGACAGCTTTTGACCTCTTGCCAATAGACAATATTCCAATGGTTTTGTTTTGTTTTAGATTCATTATATGTATTGTCCCTTTTTTTTTGTCCTGAGTGGTAAAATAGAAACTGACTAGATGTTGATTTATGTTTTATGGGTCTGTCGATCACATCCAGCTTGTGTGCTCTGTGCACTAACTAAGGCTGTGCTTTTAACTGTGTTGGCTAATGTTGTTTCAAGTAAGCCTGATTTTCTGACATCTTACCATAATCCTCCATCTGCCCTGCTGCATGTCCTCTTTAAACATGCACCAGTGGGTACTCCTCTGCGTGACTCAGCAGTGCATGCTAATGCACGATGAGGTAATGTTGTATCTAAGCAGCACTGTTGTCCTCACTACCAGAAACTCAACAACAAGACCTGAGCTGCAGTTCGTGGTCTCCAGTGACTATGATCGTGTTAAAGCAGCCAGAACTAACATTGGTGCATGCAGGCGATCACACAGAAAGTGATGATTGAGAAGTGTGAAGAGGTCATGTAAATGGATGAATGAATTAGTGTAACACAGTCCTCAGTTTGTCAGGTAAGAGAGAGAGAGAGTGATGTCCGAGTGGTAATATATCTCCCAACAGGCTTAAATGTTTCACATCAGCCAGAAGGAACGTTCTACACAAGGTGATTGAATGTTTTAATCTCTGTACATAATGTTATAGCTTAAACCTTCCACATCAGCAGCAGCCGTAAAAGGTCATCTTATTTCAATCCCTTGGAAAAGCAGCTAAAGTAAACAAGCGCAATAACGTTCACCAGAGTGGTCAGTGTGAAATTGACCACTCTGAAAGTGATTGGACGCTTCCATTTTTATACAAATTGAAACATTGTTTAGAAGTTGGCAGCCATGTGTGTGTCTCTTCCACGTGGTCGGCTTTTAGAGCTAATGCCCTCAGAATTAAATGAAAAATGTTTTCTATTAACCTCTGTTGGGAACCAATTATCTTAATGTAGGGGTCTCGTTGCTAGCCAAAACCCAGACTTGGCTGGGTCTCTAATAAAATGGGTACAAGTAAGAATGTTAATGGACAGTTTGGGATCCCTCACTCTACTGTCAGCACTGGTGCAGACTGTCTCCCTCCCAGCCCTGCCTCCTGTCTGCCTGCCTGCTCATTCAGACTCACCAGCAAGCCCTCTGTGCTCACAAAGGTCCTTCTGTAAAACTACTATGTGCTAATTGGACAGCTACACATGCACAGATTCCCCCATGTCCCCCTTTTTTGTCATATCTGTAATGTCACTCTGTCCACAGTCCTTGCGAGTAGGCAGGACGGTGTGAGCTTGAACTTTGCTTGTTGATTAGGTTTAGTGCGGGTTGTTGTTGGAAAAATTTCATTATCAGTGCCATTGTGCCATATGATACTCATTAACAAATAAGAATGATACAGCCTGTTCTTCCCTTTGAGGAATATAAGCAGGTTTTTCTACAAAACTGTTTTTCTCTTTTTTTCTCAACTTTTTTTTTTTTGAGTGTTTAATTTTGTCTCAATACAAAGCAGCTCCAAAATATCTTTGTCTAAATGAAATGCTGTCTTAATTAGCAAATTATTATTAAAAATCAGAAAATATTTCACCAAAGAAGCACACACGACTAAGAAGATGACCTGGCATTTTAGTGCTAATCTGTTGAGTTAAAATGCTTGTTTTTAGCCATGCCAGCAGTGTGGCTGTGTTGATAGCAAAGTCATTCTCAGGTGGGTCTAACAGTCAGATGGTTGGCCCGACACTTTAGTCCAAATAATAATATCTCAATAACTATTTGATATTTTATTGGTACAGACATTCATATCCCCTGATGATCCTCTAGCGCTGCCAACAGGTCAAAGCCCCAAACGATGAATCCTTCTGATTTTTGACTTTTGATCAAGCACCAACATGAGGTTGACATTTGGGATTTTAGTGAAATGTTGCAGTGACTATTGGATGGATTGCCATGAAATTTCATACATAGGTTCATGTCCTCCTCAGAATGAATTATAATAACTTTGACAATCCCTTAACTTTTCCACCTAGCACCATCATCAGGTCGAATTTGTCTGATACTTTGATTTATGGCGAAATACCTGCAAAGCTAATAACATTCCCATCAGCCTCAGCTGTACTTTGGGTTAACGCTAATTAGCAAATGATAGCATGCTAACACTTTGAACTAAAATGGTGAACATGTTAAACATCATATCTGCGAAACACCAACATGTTGGCATTGTGATGTTAGCACTTAGCTCAAAGTAACACTGTGCCTAAATACTGCCTCACAGATCAGCTAGCATCACTGTGGGCTGTAAATGTGAAAGTTATGATTTTACTCCCAGTAGACATAATAAAGCCTGACGATAAACAGATGTTGGTGTCTGTTTTTGCTGCTTGAACTTCAGCAATCTGCTTGTTCGTGTCTACAGGTACCATTCCCAGTTCTTCAGGGGGAAGGGGTGGAATATCTTGGCCATGCTGATGAAGCCATCATCGCCATCTCTAACTACAGGCTCCACATCAAGTTTAAGGACTCTGTCATCAACGTGAGTGCAAGTCACATCCAGTAAATACACAGAAGAACCACACAGAAGAACCGCAAAAGTAGAGTTTCACTTCAGTCCAAATGGCACTGGTGTTTGTGTGATCTCTACTGCTGCCCTGCCGTTACAGACGCCAGTAGTGGGAGAGAAGAGGCTATAATGTGTAGTTTGGACGCACATAGGCTTTTTCCCTTTCCCCCATATAAATTTTATAAACAAGTAATTGTGCTAACAAGGCAAATAAACCTACAAGTATTTTGCATGTGGTACCAGTAAAGCGGTTTCAATAATATCCCAGCGTAGTTGGCATGCGATTGTTTGTACCAGGATTGTTCCACAGGAGTGGCGGGCCCTCTGATCTTCAGGCAGGGGAGGTTTAATGTGACATCTAGGCTCCAAAGGCCCGGCCCCCGCTGGCACTGATATCCACTAGCTCGCCTGCTGACGTCAGGTCTTGCTCAAAGACAAACAGGCCAATTGTTTGCATTCACTGGCAGTGAAATTCCTCCTCCTTCCCAAATCCCTGTCATTTTTTCCAGAAGGATTCAGCTTCTGGAAAAGGTGACAGGGATTTGAAAAGGAGGAGGAAGAGAGGGCAGATCACCAGGATGTTCGGGACGCCTCTTCAGCTCGACTTACTTTAGCAGAGGAGAGTCAGATCAATGCACCGAGTTCAAACGTCGCCGCTTGACGGTCCCTATCAAAGTGGTTTCCTACCAGCCAGAGTCCTGCCTTGACCCCAGCAGTACAGATGAACTCTGAATGAGCACCAACAAGCCGCAACCTCACCCCCACACCTCCCTTCACAACTCCTCCCCCTACTTCGAAGCTGTTTTCTTGCCCTTTGCTCCCATCCTTGTTTGTCTTTCTCCATAATTTCCATTTGGCTTGGTCATGTGCAGCAAGTAGCACACTCCATGATCCACTCAGTTATCTTTCATCTTTCAACCTCTTTGATGTTTTCTTTCCTGTTAACTCTTCATTTCCTTTTGTCTCCTGAATTCTTTTTTTTTTATTTAATAGTTTTTTTCCATTTCCTCCTGTCTTGTGTCTTCCCTCCCTCCTTCTCTCTCTGTGTGTGTGCTCCATGGTGTCACTGTGTTTTAGACCTACCCAGGTGTGGACAATGAGATATCTGTGAGTACCATATGATAAAGCACCACCCTCTGCCACAGTCTAGACAGCCTAAGTCATTCAGCTCCTCTTCACTTTAACCGATTACAGTGTGCTGGGGACAAATGGTGGCAACACTGGGTTAATTGTAATTTTCTGTGAAAGCACCTTGCAAAATAGCTGTGGTGCAATGTGTTGGCTGACCTTGAGAGTTAATAAGAAAACGAGTGCAATTTTTCGCCATAAGGCATGAAACAGTATTTTCTCATTCATACGGTATGCATAAAGTGTTGTTGCATAAAGCTTTGACCAAAAGTGACATTGTGTGGGTAACTGTATGAATCTTACCAGCGCTTTTGTTAACACCTCAGTTCACAGGATAACTTAAAAGCTCGGAAAGCAGAGTAGACAAACCTGTGGACTGAACAAGCTTTACAGCTGTTGTTTGGTATCATAACTGAGGTCTTGAGACAAAGTTAAAATACTGCAGAGGCCCTCTTCTGCTCTATACTGAGGTTAAAGCTCTACTATGTGTATCCAGCCTGGATTGAGTCTGTACTAGACCAGAGGGTGGTAACCTCTTTGCAGATGTGCTGTCTGCTGTGAGAGTGGACCATCAGGCTGATCACACATGCGCTCTGTCTCCCCCTGCAGGTGCCTCTCAGGCTCATAGAGAGCGTGGAGAGCAGAGATATGTTCCAGCTGCACATCATCTGCAAAGACTCCAAAGTTGTCAGGTAAGGAGATATCAAGTAGTATCACTATCGCTACCTCGCTTAACTGCTAATCAATATTTCCATGTTCCATAGCAGCTACAACTCTTACAGTAATAATAACATTATGTTAACATAACCCATCCGTCCTTCCCTCTCCTCCTGAATTACTTAATGACACTAGTGATTATGGAGATCATGTCTTGTGTCCTCACAGCTAAACATGGTTAGCCTTGCATTTGTAAAGTAAGTTACAGGATGGAAATACAGTATTCTCATGCTCAGATGTTACAGGAATAACAGTTTCAGGAGTTTTCAGGAGACTTCGTGTCCAGCTCTTTTGATTTCAGTATTTTGTATTTACAATAATGCTGAAACATCTGTTCGATTAATTGATTAGTCAACAGAAATGTAACCAGGAAGAATTTTTGTAATTGATCATTGTTTAAGGCATTTATTATGGAAAGAGGTCACAAAACTACAGGGTCCAGCTCCTCAAATGTGAGGCTTTAGTTTTATTTCATTGTAACTTGAACATCTTTGCATTTTGGACTATTGGTCCAACAACATGAGCTATTTACTAGATGTCACCTTGTAATCTGGGGAGTTGTGATGGGCATTTGTCCACTGTTTTTTGACATTTTATACACTAAACCCATAATCAGACATGGCAAAATATTAACATAGCATAGTTTGCATAGCTGCATCTGTTAAATCATATCAAATGCTGAAGTTGCAGCGTACTACTCGTTATACTGATTTTACAGGAAAAAGTGTCAGCGAAAGGTAGCCCATCCAACTTGTAAAAATGTCACTTGGCTACTCATGTTCATTACAGTTATACATCTGTAAGGCTGCAGGCTACAGGCAACATATTTAATAGGTCTAGATTTGACAATTCCAAGTACCAGTTTACCTCACCTGCTGCTGAGTCTGGTTGCAGCGCTAGTGTGCAATATATTTTTCTATACAATGTGAGAGAGGATTAGAATGTCAGTGTATGAGGTTGAATCCTGTAGGCTGCTGCTTTGACGTGTTATGTCTTACATTTTCTTCCAGCTGATACTACTGTCCTTAGAATCTGTTGTTTTGAATACTGAATGAAATAAGGATTATGTGGATAGATATATTAATTGTTATTTGGACTTCTTTCAAAAGTCATCAGGGTATGCTGTGTAGCATTTGTTGAATTGGAGCTGTTGTATTTGGTGATTTAATTTAATTTTTTATCGGTACATAGTCATTTGCCAAGCTCAGACAGATGGCGCATATATAACTTTCACTGAGCGTGTGTGCACTTGCATAAAAACACTTACAAATAACAAGGACCGAGGCCTGCTCTTATTTCACAGCAGACTGAAATTCTCATCTTTTCACGAACATCTGCAAAGTTCAAAACCAGTGGAGCCTTGAGATTCTCAGCAGCAGATGTGCCAGCGGCGTCTTGGTTCCTCATCAATAAGCAGCCACATTATTCCTCCTGTTTAATTGCTTGAAAATCACTTAACATCTGAAGAAATGAGCTTTTCTTGTTTTTCTCCAAGTCCCCAGTGCGTGAAGTTGTAACTAGATATTTTGTTGTTGGATCTCTTTAATCGTTCTACTCTCCACGTCGTGATCTCCACAGATGCCACTTTGCAACGTTCAAGCAATGCCAGGAGTGGGTCAAGCGCCTGAACCGGGCCATAGCTCACCCGTCCCGGCTGGAGGACTTGTTCGCCCTGGCCTATCATGCCTGGTGTCTGGGAGGCAGCGCTGATGACGAAGACCAGCACGTTCATCTCTGTCGCCCAGGTCACACACACACACAAAACAAACAAAAAAAACCTGTAATATTAACACAGAAGTGAGGTTAAAAAAAGTGGCCCATTTGTGAAAAAACA
>JAPZEA010000006.1:4221621-4236447 GCA_029783685.1 Heniochus monoceros | reverse complement strand
AAATGATGCTTAACATACGTGGCAAGCAACACACCATTTTTAATTATGCCTGCATACATTGGGCTCATTTGGCAGATACATTCTCAATTTATAGTCAATTAAGTAGCATTAAATCACATTTATACCCCTTTTCCTGAATTGTTTACATGCTCGCATTTTAAAAAGAAATGCATGCAGTATCCCTTAATGTCACTGCGTTGTTATCACTTGGCTCCAGAACAGTGCAGCTTCTAGAGAAAAATAAGTCTTTGCACAGGGTTTGTTTTGTTTTGCCTTTTTTGTGTTTTTTATTTTGATCGTTTTTCAAAGATTATGCCATTACGTCAAATTACAAGTACATTTAGAGAGTGACATACATTTCTGACAGGATCTTTAAAACCATCACTGGGTGCACAACAACAGGCTGGAAAGTGAGTGGCAGCACAACAGTGGCTGAGTGCAGAGACATAGTTCAGTCGCAGCCTCAGAGTAATTACTTGTCTTTTTCCGTGGTTGCAGTTGGAAGCAGGTCTCTTGACTTGTGATCGTTACCAATAGCAACACTTTGGTTGTGGCATCAGGAGGAGATATTGATTTTTAGCAGGTTACAAATAGTCAGTTTCTGTTTATCGTGTCCCTGCTACTTCTCGGGTTCTGTCTGTCTTCCTCTACACTGTCCACTCAGAGCAGTAAAAGCATCTCTCCGTCTTCTCGCCTGTATCTCCAGACTCCTCTCTGACGGGCGGGTCTGGTTGCGATGACAACACTGTGCCACAGAAGCTGCTGATTCTGGATGCTCGTTCATACACCGCTGCAGTGGCCAACCGAGCCAAGGGCGGAGGCTGCGAATGTGAAGGTCAGCGCTACTGAACACTTGTAAACAATTGAATGAATTTTGCGTTTTGTGAGATATGAGACGAAAGGCAGCCGACGTTGTGCTTGTCAACATTTATTTGTTGCTTTTTCATTTTTCGCAGCACTTACAACACTATCTGCCATCGTGAGTGTGGATCACCACCTGTATGCTTCTGATTCTGCTCAGTGACTCAAGACGGCAAAATAAATTAAATGAGAAGTGACTTCAAACTGCACTTTTTAACGTTAACAATGGATCAAATTACTTACATCTCTCGTAGTGACGTGACACAAAGATACTATGCAGTTCCCATGAACTCTCCATAGCTTTTTAGTCTTTTAGCTATTTTTTTTTGTTTTGTTTTACAGCCCACTAATTCCGCTGTCATAAACCGTGTGTCCAGCAGCTGCAGACAGCTGCTTTCAGCAAAAACATTCTGATTAACCCACTGTACGCTATCTGCCTATGCTGTATGGCCTATAGACAAAGATAGCAACTAGTTTCAAACATCTAGCAGCTAAACAGAGCTAAACAGACGATGCTGCTGGATGTGTAAAAAGGGTCATTGTTTGCTAACATGTTTGCTGCAATAACTTTATAAGATGATATGACAGGTGTTGTGTTTTTAGCCTGTTCATCTGCCACCAAGGGCCCAAAAAAAACAGTGTTTTCACTGGGTTCTGGTATGAACCTGGTATAGAGAATATGACTGCAGGCCATCAAGTGTGGCACCTGCAGACATTGAATGCCAGTGAACAGCCCCTCTTGTAGAAGTCAGCCTGTTTAAAATGTCAAAGCTCAATGAAGAAGAAGTTGTGTGCAAAAACTCAAAATATCAAATTCGTCTGTGCTGCTTTTGGTCACGCATCCTTGTAAGAAAGCACTGCTCTGTATTGGACTGTAAACAGTGGTCTGACTCTGCATGATGCCTTGCTTATGCATTTAATGTGAATGTCCACTTTGATATGTGATACTCAGTAAACAGATGAGTACTGCCACAAGTGACTACACACAGTCACTTTAACAGTCGATGGTTGACCAGTAAGGAATTCATATGAAGATGTGAAATCTAAAAACTATGAATGTTTCATTTGATGTTAAAATCTAACGCCATCATCGGGACGCATGATGCTGCTGTAATCTTCAAGCGTTGTTGATGTCTTATGACCTTCATCAGAGTTGTTTGTGTTTGTGTGTGTTTAGAGTACTACCCCAACTGTGAGGTGATGTTCATGGGCATGGCCAACATCCATGCCATCCGGAACAGCTTCCAGGCTCTGAGGACCGTCTGCAGCCAGATCCCAGATCCAGGAAAGTAAGTCGATCTGAGTGACCTTTCTCTCTGTGCGGCTCCGCGTTCATTTGTGCCTCCCTCTCCCGCCCCCTCGTTTTAATGGCTTCACCTCAAAGTAAGGCAACACCACACCGAGATGGGAACGCTGCCACAGTCCAGTCCCTTTCCTGCTGGGCTGGCCAGCTGTCTGTCTGCACACACCCACAGTGCATGTGTGTGTTATGTGTTTCCGTTTGTTCAGGAGTTTACATCTGTGTGTTTTTACCAGCTGTGTGTGTGTTTCACTTTTGTTTACATGTGTGACTGTGTGTGTACTACATGTGTGGCTGTATGTGGAGCACATCAATTGATAACCCAGCTGCCATGGTGTCACCAGATTATTTTAAGGCTTGTTGTTATTCTGGTGGAGGTGTGGTATGACGTAGGGAAGCCTCCAGAGATATAGGTCAGAGGCTTCCTCCTCCTGTCAGCCTAATTTAGTGACCAAAGCGGATGTATGTATACAGCCTCTAGGCTGCAGATCAGTTGGGACAGGTTCTGTATAGATTTGTAGTATCTCATCGGTCCTCTCTGGTGTTTCCAGCTGGCTTTCAGCACTTGAGAGCACCCGTTGGCTGCAGCACCTGTCTGTCATGCTGAAGGCAGCCACTCTGGTGTGTTCAGCGGTGTAGAGGGAAGGCCGTCCTGTCCTGGTGCACTGTTCTGACGGCTTGTACCGCACACCCCAGATTGTAGCCCTCGCCAAGATCCTGCTGGACCCTTACTACAGGACATTAGAGGTGGGAGTTTGCATGGTTTGGCCACAGAATATTCAATATAGTTGGATTTTAGATATACTATATACACCTTAAAGTCAATTTACCGGTATTGGGGAGTACTACTGCATTTGGGAAAAAGTTAAAGGCTTTTATAGCTCCAGGGGGAGCTGTGCAAAATCTGGTAAATTGCCTCGAGTGATGCCTGCTCTCATCTCTGTTTGAGACTAGCGAGGCTACATTAGCTGCTGCTAGCATAACACACCCAAGTCTCTGATTGCCTGTCGAGTTGCGGTAATTTGGGTAATGTAGGCACCAGGTTTTGCAAAGGAAGAAGAATGTGTGAAATAAAACGGACAATATCGGTCAGCAGAGTGCAGTGCTGAATTGAGGTAGTCGATTGAGTTCTCTTTTAGTTTTTGATGCACTTTGGTACTGATTACCGTGTCGTCCACAGTGTTTCCAGGTGCTTGTAGAAACTGATTGGCTGGACTATGGCCATAAGTTTGGGGACCGTTGTGGCCACCAGGAGAACGCCGACGACGTGAGCGAGCAGTGTCCCGTCTTCCTGCAGTGGCTGGACTGTGTTCACCAGCTGCTCAAACAGTTCCCCTGTCTGTTTGAGTTCAACGAGGCCTTCCTGGTGGGTGATCGCACAGCACTCGTTACTTCTCTCTGTCTTTCTAATAATGACTGTATACGTTTCTTTGGGGCTGTTTCACCAGTAAACCTCAGTGTGAGTGACATTTTGTTAGGCATGACATGAAACTGTCTTCAAAGACAGTACATGTTAAAAAGTTGTCTTTTATATCATGAATGATTTATTTTTTGCGTACCATTATTATAATCCTTGAGTCATTGCATTCAAAATGTTGTAGCCAATCAAGGTAATTTTATAACCTAATCTTGTTGTGAGATGGTAATGTTAATATAAGATAAGACTTCCCATGGCAGGGAAATGTACTTGTTACAACAAGAAGAATAAAAAAGGAGAGGGGGAAAAAAAGTATATTCAACTGTATCTTTCCAGTCAGTCAGTTGTTACACGGAATTGGCAGAGCACTGTCAGTCCATAAAGGATGTAAATCACTGCCATTATGGAAGCCTTACTTCATGTTCCGTCCTCCTCATGTGTCCAGGTCAAGTTGGTGCAGCATACATACTCGTGTCTTTACGGCACCTTCCTGTGTAACAACGCTCGCGAGAGGGAGGCGAGGAACATCTACAAGCGCACCTGCTCCGTCTGGTCCCTGCTTCGCAGCGGAAACAAGAACTTCCAGAACTTCATCTACATCCACAGTCATGATATGGTACTTACCACTTTTTAGAGTCTTTACACTGTTATTATGCTGTGGCTATTATACTATTAGTCATGCCTTCTTTGTAGTTGAGCCACCAGTTCAATACAGTAGCAACTGTTCACTACTGAGCCTGTTAATTAGTGAGGAGAAGGTCACTTGCTTAAAGGAATGGTGGTATTTAAGAACCATTGCGTAATTGATTAATACAAAGTACGACTGAGTTTTCACTTTCATCCCCAAACTGCCTGTTTCAGTCCTAACAGTTATAGGCACTGTCATTACTGTATATTGACCTTCTGGGATTGTCCTCGTCACTTGTTTGTCTGCCAGGTGCTGCAGCCAGTCTGCCACACACGGGCATTACAGCTGTGGACAGCTGTCTACCTGCCCACCTCCTCCCCTTGCACCGCTGTGGACGACGCTATGGAGCTCTACCTCCCCCCGACTGTCGCAGGAGACGAACTCACCTCCCGTTCTCTGGACAGGTGTGTTTGTTTGATGTAAATCTGATCTGTTGCACAGTGTCTGTACTTAATGTTCTTGGCCTAAGTCCCTGGAACAATTCATGTTATAGAGAGTCAGATTGCCCTCTAGTGTCCCAAACAGAGAATTGTATCATTGCCATTTGTGCACATGTATAAAAATACATCCTTGCGTTTTTCTGATTTCCAGACTTCCCAAAACCCGCTCCATGGACAACTTGCTGTCAGCTTTTGAGAACGGGGTGCCCCTGACACGTACATCCAGCGACCCCAATCTCAATAAGCACTGCCAGGAGGGTCGCTCTGCCCCGGAGCCCCCATCAGCCACAGAAGAAACCTCTACAGATATCTGTGACGAGGTCACACCTGACACTGGACTGGAAAGCAGTGAGGGGGAACCTCTACATGCCAAGACCCCAGAGGATGGCCCAGGTGCAGAGGGTGGTGAAGAAGCACCGGAGGAGCCCTGTCTCACCACACAGCCCCTGCCCTCCCTGCCCCTTCCCCCTGTCCCTCTCAGTAAAGATGCTGCACTCGCTCACACTCCCTTCCCCACTCCTGTCCTCAAACAGGCTCTGCCTCAGATCACTAACCCTCCTCTCCCACCTCCTCCGCTGGAGGCTGAGAGCCCCTCTAGGACTGCTGAGAGCACCACATCACCCACTCACAAATCAGAGCCGTGCTTACCTCTCCCCTGCAACGGCACACAGCCGGCAGCCACCACCCCCACCTTGCTGCTTAACGGCCACACTGCGGGCCAAGCAAACGGCCTCCCAGAATCTGCAGGCCTGCTGGCTCTGAAGCAGCTACCCCCACTCATTTCCATGGAGGACTCTACTGAGACTCTCACAGGTGAGGGAGAACCTCCCCCCGCCCTGCCTCCCACAGTGAGCCAGGATCCTACCCAGAATCATTTTACAGATGAGGAGCAGCCTGAGTCACAGCCCCAGGTTCAACCCCAGAAGGAGAAGGAGGACATGAGGACAGAGGTAGTGAAAGGAAGGGAGCGTGTGTTAACAGTTGCAGCAGCTCCTGTAGACTGCACCCAGGTAGCAGCTCGCCATCTGATCTCCCAAAGCCAGCTCTCAGACCTGTCCCTGCTCGGCTCCCACTGGGAGAGCGTCCAGGGTCTGGTCCAGTCCGCCTGCAGCACTGCCAGCCACTCTGGCGTCAGCCGGGCCTTGCAGCCCAACACCTACCAGAGCCGTCGGCTTGCCAGTAAACTGCTCCGCGCCCAAGGCTTTGCCATCGCCAATGGCTCCCAGTGCTGCCGCAGAGAGGCTCTTTGTTGTCCCAGCAGCCCTCTGCAGCCTGGCTGGCTGTCTGCTGCCAGGAGCGCAGGCTACGCCGGCCTGTATGGGCCTGCTGCCGCTGCCCTCAACAGCTACTCCCTGGCAGGCCATCAGCTCCTGCCGGTGTCGTACTCCTCGCCCTCCGCTTCCAGCTCCCCTCCCCCACCCCAGGCCCCAGCTTACCTCGATGACGACGGGCTGCCGGTGCCCATGGACGCCGTGCAGCAGAGACTGCGGCAGATCGAGGCAGGCTACAAGCAGGAGGTGGAGGTGCTGAGGCAGCAGGTGCGACAGCTGCAGATGAGGCTGGAGAGTAAACAGTACAGCACCCCTCCCTCGGAGCCAGACATCGACTACGAGGATGACATTGTGAGTAGCTTTTCCAGTGATGACATGAATGGCAGACAGCCCAACGCTATAAGCTTTTTTTCCTGTCTGTGGCGTAAATATTTACTTTCGATTATCCTCAGGAAGTGTTCGTCTTCTGATCTTACCCTCTGTTTTCAGACGTGTCTTCGTGAGTCAGACAACAGCAACGAGGAGGATTCTCTGTCGACCCACAGTGAGGACCGTCTGTCTGAGGGCAGCTGGGATCGAGTGGAGCGCAAGGACACAGAGGTCGGCATCCTTTAGTCCTTCATCGTCTAATATAGCTCCTGTCTCCACTTCCTCGCCTTCCTCCCTCCCCCTCACCTGTATGGCTAGGAGCACCTCTAATTACAACACACTGTTCTGATATAGATGTCTGTGTGTGTGTGTGTGTGTGTGTGTGTGTGTGTGTGTGTGTGTGTGTGTGTAGGTCACGAGGTGGGTGCCTGACCACATGGCCTCCCATTGTTTCAACTGTGACTGTGAGTTCTGGATAGCCAAGAGACGTCACCACTGCAGGTGGGGCTTCACTGTCGCTTTCTTACCTTAATAAACACAAGAGCACATTTACTCACGGATGAAAAGGTCGAAGAAAAACAACTTGGGTGTCAAACATAAAAAAACACCTCAGATCGGTGCCCTTCCTCAACGTCTTCAACTTACTCCTCTTAAAAAATGTTGTGTGCTAAAGGAAATAAATGAAATTATGATTTTACACCATTCACGATCCGGTAACAGTTACTTCTTCAATAAGTAGTGTAGAAAATGTAGATTATAATGTATCCAAAATAATGTCCCATCGGGTCAAGAAGTTAAAAACCCATTCATTTTACAGCAATATGAAATACAGAAAAGCGGGAAATATTCAAGAATCTGTAACCAGCACAAGTTTGGATTTTTTTCTACTCAAATCTTGTCAATTATCAAAATTGTCAGTAAAAATATTTCTGTCCACTGACTAATCAACTAAAGTCCCTCTCCTCCATCCTGAAGGAGATCTCTCACTAAACTTCCTGTAGTCTTAAATATGTCTTTTTCGAGGAATAGTTCGACATCTTGGGTTTATTCACTTTATTGTTGAGAGTTAGATGAGATGATAGATACCACTCTGAAGTTACAGCCACTTAGCTTAATGTGAAAACTGGAGACGGGCTACAGCTAGTAGTAGTGTAAAAACATGATGTTATGAGGGGGAAATGTGCTGGGTTATTTCTTGGTCAGGTGCAGTGAGCTTCGAAGGTGCTGGGAGGCAGTTTTTGTTGCCTTTGGACAGAGCCCTGTTAGCTGTGTCGCGGTTTCCCGTCTTTGCGCTAAGCTAAGCTAACCAGCTGCTGGGTCTAGCTTCATATTTAGACATCAGAGTGTTGTCAATCTTGTCATCTAACTCTCAGCAAGAAAGCGAAAAAGTGTCTTTTCCAAAGTGTTGAACTTTTAGTCCTTAATATCGGCTTCTTCTCTCTTAAACTGCAGCTGCTTCAGAATCAGATTCATCAATGTCCTGATTTGTGTCCTCACTAATCCAAAGTATCAGATCTGAATGTTCATTAGAACAATATGCATAAAAACCATTTCTCCTGGCACTTATTGTTGCATCACAATTCTGCCAAAGTAGCAGACTGCAATTCAAAGGCACATTTTGTATTTTCAAGGCAATAACTCAAGCTTTGACTTCAGCCCATGGTTTCAGAATTAAAGGCTCTCAGTTAGCCAGAGAATTATTTATATGCTCCACTGAAAAAACAATTGTCCCAAACTGGAAAGAAAGCCATACCAGCAGATAAAGAACTGCTCTGAAAATAAAGAGGATGAACAAAATGTATGCTACGCTGATTTAAAGCCATACAGGAGATGTTCAATCAGTGCTAAATAGAATAATTAAAAGGTGTCACTTCAGTGTCTCATTTAGATTATTGGTAGTTACTGTACAACACCACCTTAGTTCTCTAAATGCATCAGGTCTACACTTTGTTTGTTTGTTTGTTTGTTGCTTTGGTCCATGCTGCTAATTATACTGCAGATCACAGAGCTGCCCTTATATAAAACATTCTCCTAACTTTCTGTGTGCTCTCCATCATCAGGAACTGTGGCAATGTGTTCTGTAAAGACTGTTGTCATCTGAAGCTGCCCATCCCGGACCAGCAGCTGTACGACCCTGTGCTGGTCTGCAACACCTGCCACGACCTGCTCCTGGAGTCCCGCACCCGCGAGATCCGCAGCCAGCAGCTCAAGAAGGCCATCGCCACAGCCTCCAGCTGAGAGAGGCGTCGTTCAGCATGGCCCACCTCGGCTCTGTCCTGCTCGTTTTGGACTGAGGAGCTGAGCGCCCCGTTGTAACCCCAACCCGTTGTGGTTTTGGCTGCCGGGGATGGGGGGAAAGATGAGGAGGAATTGTTGCTCTTTGGGAGGCTCGGTTTGGAAACGGAGATGCACTGTGAGACTGTCTGAGAGGCGGAGAAGAGGAAAGGGAAAGTCTGAGATGGAAGTGTCAGCAGGGGAGGTTTTCCTACAGAACAAACCCCTTCTGTTCAAAGACATTTTCAGCCTGGAGCGCTGCAGCATCCAGCTGCCTCCACGTGGCCCAGTCCTCTAGCAGTGCCCTGTCTGAGACACATCTCCAACCTGTCCACCCCAGCAGAGTCACCCACCTTTAGTACCAAGCACCTGCACCCTCCTGGCAGACACTGTCTCGCACTTCAGAGGACAATCGCTCATCCTTTCACGTGCTGGGGACTCCAAAGCCTTTACCTGTACTACAGAAGGCTTTCAACTTTAAAAGAAAAGAATTGCTGCTACAGTATTTAAAAGTCTAATTTTGTATTCTTATTTTGTGCACTACTAGCTGTTGTGTATTTGAGGGAATTTGAGACCAAACTTGAGCAAAAGGGAGAAATCTGCTGTTTACTTTGTCATCGCATCTTTTTCTTGGAGCCTGAATGTAATATGTAATGGATAACTGGATCGACTTTCTGTTCATGTGCATTTGGTGGGTCGTATATGTGTTCATTGCTGCAATGTGTTTTCAAAATGATGTATATGCACAGTCAATGTGGCTCTGTCTTTATCAATGCTTTTCTCCAGTATGGCCACGTTGCAACATGAGTGTGGACGGATCGGTGCAATGCTGCGTTTTGTTTGTTTTGTGGGACGTGTGCTTGATGCGTTAAGAGGAAGAGAACTCAATGACGGTGGAAGACCGCAGACATCTGTAACGTCTTCTTCTGGGGTGAGAAAATGTCATTTGAAGGTCCTGTGGGTATTCTGCAAGGTGACAGAGGGAGGTGTTTCTGCCGAGATGTTTGGGACGGAATGGCTCAATATCCACGTAAAGCTCGATGTCCATCTGACCGACGACTCCTCCTCAGATTGTTAGCTGGCAGAGAAGACGCTCGGGAAAAGGCTGAACAAAGTGCTTGGAGTTTCTCGTTCTGTTTCGGGGAGTTTGGCCACAATCCCCTTTAAAAAAAAATGTGTTTGTGTCTACTGGTTGTTCCTTGAGACAATAGTGCCATATTTTGTTTTGTCTATTTTTAAAGCCTTTTTCTTTCTTACGGATGGCAGCAGGTTTCTAATTGGCCACCTCTCTGTATGTTTTAATGGTACAGATAGTTAGCTGCTTAATAACACTGAGACAACTAAAGATTAACAGATGGTTCAGTTTGATAACAAGGCTAATCGGTTCAGCGGATGATTGGATGTCACTGAATTAGTTAACTCGTGTGGTCATCCATTGTCTAATATTTGGGATTTTTTCACACGGTGTTCATGAAGTCAAAATCTTTAAGAGGAACTCAGAAATGTAACATACATAGTTATCTGATCCGTAGTGGTGGCTAAAACCTGTCACTTAATGAATAATTGTTGTAAAGAAATGCACTGTAAAAGTTAAATCCCATGGGTTAAAATAAAAGATTATATCATGGATCCGCTTCCAAGCTTGCTTCTTTACATGTTGCTCTGGAAAAGTACTCAAAGGGTCGGGAGTCGATTCCAGGTGTTGCATTTGAATTGTGGACTCCTACTTGCCGACCAAACTGAGGAGATAAGGCTTTAGTGTTATTGTCAGCAAATCAGGCAGTCGTGAGGTTGAAACATCAGCATAAATTTAAAAAAAAAACCCTTTCCAACTGTTCCGCAGATTAAGACAATAACCACAGAGACAGAATGATAAAAGAAGTGACGAAGATCATTAAGAACTGAACTGACGGAACAGCTTGCTCCAAAAACTACACCAACAGTGACCTGACAGCACATCAAGTAGTTAAAATACGCTCCACTGTAACCAGCTACAATGTGAAAGTGCTGCTCACATGTTAATGCACTGCCAACAATAATCCTGTGATATAATGTGTAATAATATAACACTAACAGTGGCTATTCTGCATAATAAGTATCTTTACTTGTCATGGAGTATTTGTACATTGTTGTATTATTACTTAAAGATCCTGCCTGGACATGGTGTCAGATAACAGCCGGATGCAAGATGTCTCCTCATTCACTGTAAAGTCTGTTCTCAATGTTTCCACATCACGCTTGTGTATCTTGCATATTAGATATCAGAGTGGCTTCCAGTTGTGTGATAAAATCCCTCCTGTGCAGTCAGATTGAAGGAGCACAGAGAAACTTTCCTCCATCAGCAGATGAATATGAAAACAGCCTTCTAATGTCAGACTACACACACATCATCCTGCACAGTGAAGCGCAAACATCCCAGTGGAGGAAGAATAAGCAAAACACATTTTTTTAAGTCAAGAAGGACTTTTAAGTTGAGGATCTGAAAACTTCTTCCAGCAATGGGAAACACATTCATGGAAATAACCCCGATGTTTTCCCTCCATTTGTCCACCAGATGGAGCTTTTCCATCAAGTGTAATACAAGGCAGCATCTCTGCAACAAGACCAGCACTTTCAGTAAATCAGATCTTTGCATAACTCCACTGTCATGGTTTTCTTTACTTCTCCATTTTCTCCAGTAAAGGATGAGTAAATTTCCTGTTTAAAATGAATCAACACTCATTTCCCTCCTGCGAACGAGTGATGAAAATGAAGCTGATTCTAGAACGAATAAGAGCGTGGAAGTGAAACTTTTATTGTTATGCTTTACAATTATTTATCGTTTTTCCCTCGTGCCCCACCACCACCACTGCTCACACACACACAAACACACACACACACACACACGTACATACACACACAATCTATATGAAACCAAGACATCACACACACACATCATGTCCACTTCCGATTACGGGCAAAAGTCTTTGAGAATAGCAACGCAAGCTAATTCATGTTTTTTGGGAGGAACTTGTGCCAATGTCCCTCACTGTACTCACTCAGCATGATCAATAATTCAGGGTGAGGGTATGCTAGGTTTCCACTCAGTGAATGAAAATAAAGGTGACAGCTCAAACTTTTCTGTGGAAAAGTTGAAGTGAGATGTTGATGGTTTTTGCAAAGCTTTGCACTGACTGGACAGCTTTTCTGGACAGGGTGAAGTGGACTGTAAAATAAACCTTTTTAAAGATTTCACCTGATATCCTCTTTTAGATGTGCATCTCTCAGGTGAAGGTGTGTGTGTGTGTGTGTGTGCGTGTGCGTGCGTGCGTGCGTGCGTGCGTGCGTGCGTGTGTGTGTGTGTGTGTGTGTCAGGGTAAATGGTAGGGGAGGGTTGGATTGACCTCCTAATTACTGCAGCGGTGATGGGAGGAGAGACACGAGACCAGAGGTTAATAGCTGGGTTGTCGGACAAGAAGGCTGAGCAGGGGAGAGGGACGAGGAAGGGGGGAGCAGAGAGAGGAGAGTAGAAGGCAGGATGAAAGAGGATGGAGGGAGGATAGAGCAAAGAAGAGGAGAGGAAGGACGGATGTGGGCGTAGATGGCAGAGAAAATGGAAGATAAGGGGGAAAAGATTAGAAAGAAGGAAGGAAGGAAGGTGAGTAAAGGATGAGGAGGAAGAAGAATGAATTGAAATGTTTCTCACCACTTTTTGCCAAGAAGTTGGGTTCATTGAGCGTAATTAAAAAATCTTGGGAAAAACAAGCCACAGTTCATCCATCCCAGTAAGTACTTTCAACTAGATTGTCATTGCTTTCCAAAACGACCTTTAGAAGCATTTTCTGGTTCTCCCGATGGTTAACATTAAGCAAATAAAACAACTCAGTTAAGGTCGGGAAAGATTGTGGTAATGGTCAAAAGAATCCATTGTTGGCTGGTTTAAGCAACAGAGTGCCAATAGTAGTGTCAAAGATGGATTCTTTGTACACCGAACCTTTAGACCTGACAACAGTCCTGTGTCAAAACAATGAGCAGGCACTTTCTTTGTACTTACAGACAGGATTTTACAACTCCAGAAAGTTATCTCAGCAGCAACTATTTTATCTTCCATCAAAACGATTGCAAGCTAAACAATAGCAATATGGTTTTCAGGTTACAAAGTAATCCACCTGGAATGTGTGCTTGCATGTATATGATTGGCCAATACAGTACCTTGCCGTATGATGTTGCATTGCAGCAAAAGTTGGTCCAAGTGCAACGTTGCACTGAAGGACTAATTCCATTCAAATGGATGAGCGGGAATAGATTTTGAGGCACTGTAACAACGCCATGTTACATCCTCCAGTCATTATTTATACACTATAGATCTTTGTCCAAAAAATTTAATCATAGATAATTTAATTTTAAGTTTAAGTGATTGAACCAAATGACAAACGCTGGCATTTTCTAGTGAAGACAGTCCAATCCATCCACCCATCAGGCTGGACCTTATCCCAGCATGCATTCTCTAACATATTGAACATGCCACCATGGGCTGATAAGGGCTTCACCTGTCATGACATTAGTTGCATGTGTCAAAAGGCCTTGGGAGAAAAGTTGACCATAGTTGTGAAAGCACTTCTGTTCGTCATTGAGAGTATCTTAATCTAGGCCATGTTACCAGAGCAAACATTGTAGTTAACCGCTGGTGAATAAAAAATCACAATTAATTTAGACAGGCCCCCTCCAAAATAAAAGCAATTTCCTTCCTGTGTGTGTCTGGTACAGTTTGTCTGTTGCCTGGAGCGGTGAGAGGCGATTAGAGCGCCTGAAAAAGGGGGTTAGAAGACAGAACCTCATCAGGAATATGGAACGGCTCTCGGAGACAGACAGAGACACACCAAGTGACACCCATAACCCAATTAAAACAGGAGCAAATGATAATGCAAAAGACTCAATAGGTATTGGCTGCGTACTTACACGCAAATAAATCTGCAAAACAACAGGTGCTGAAAAACAGTAGTCATTCCTAGAGATTCAGATGTCACTGACGTGTTTCTGATAGTTTGTGGCAGTATGATTGTCAAAAAACATGGCCTGTACAGATGGGTGATACTTCAAAGCAAACACCAACATAAACCTCCTAGCCTCTGGAACCCTCTCTTTCCCATAGGTGTTCAGTCGATTCACATAATTTTTAGAACTGCAACGATTAGTCAGTAGAAAGAAAATGAATCACCGACAATTTTAATAATCAATTAATTGTTTCAGTCATTTTTCAAGGAAAAATGCCAAACATTTGCTATTTCCAGCTTCCTAAACGTCAGGATTTGCTGCTGTTCTTTGTCATTTATGATAGAGAATGAACAGTCTTTGGGTTTTGGACTGTTGGTTTGACAAAAAATAGACAAAATAATTATTTGTGAAAAAAATCGGTAGATTAATCAACAATGACAATAATTGTTAGTTGCAGCCCGAAGCGTTTTCATTCTTATCAAACCATTCAATGACCCCTCATGTCCTGTGTAAAATCTTGTGCATTTGTCATGTTTCTCCACTCATTCATTCAGGTTCTTCCTTTAATTTGTGACCTGTCTTCTAGCACATCAGGTGCGACGTAGTAAATCAGTTAGATCTAAAAGTACTGGGTCAAAGCCAACTGGGTCAACTGGTTCCAGTTACCTATTTGACTAAGTGTGTCAGAGTATCACAATTTATTGAGACTCTTCATAGACTAAATCAGCTCTAACAATCGCAAAAGATGAAGTGAATGTTTTTGTTTCAGTTTAAAGATGTGTTTTATTGAAAACAATGAGCCTTATTTTGAACGATACTAAAATCTATGTTACATCCGCTCAGGAACTAGTTCCACAAAGTACAGTGAAAAAAAGGGGTAAATAATATCAAATATTTATTACAAAATTCAATTCCACAATTCGCTCACCCTCACCGTACCTAACTCCCAGTTTTACTCCCAATTATGCTACAGGATTGGGGGGATAAGTTCCAGTAACACCAACGCACTGCAATCAGTAATTCTGTGCTCAAAAAAAGTTAACACAGTTTACACACGTGATTGTATTCACGGCACACGTACACCTTAAGCCCTCCCTGATTGCCTGACTGGGAGTACACCGGGTAATGGTGATGAGGGGAAAGCAACTTAACAAATAAAAGAAACAGGACAAACAAACATGAATAAAGAAAAAAAAGAACTAGTCCGCCCCACGGGCACTACCCATATGTTT
>JAPZEA010000006.1:3522236-3534109 GCA_029783685.1 Heniochus monoceros | reverse complement strand
ATGTTCATTAATTAAGCAACATGTCACACAGTGTGACTGAGTGGCCTATTGATGAATTTTTGGACAACAATGGAACAGACCACAGAGGAATAAGATCTACCAGCTTTGGATACATAGGCGATACTTAATAGGATCAATTAGATGTTAGTCTTGGTCTTTTCATGGCATTTATTGATAATAAAAAAAAATATAAAATATCACCACACATCACATTATATTAGAATCATTTAAATAAATATCCAACTTATCCTCACACAACAATCGTACCTCCTCTTAGATCTGATTGTGTTTTGAACATGCTATTCAAATTCAGTATTTGAATTTGCATTTGTTTTAAATCCCCTTTTCATCCCACTTCCAAAAACTATTGCATATTTATTTTCCTCAAAGCAATATTTTACCATATCTGATAAGTGCATTAAATGCTCAACTCTCTTCCTTCCTTCCTTTGTAATCATATACTTCATAGTTCACAGCTGCAGTACCCTCCCCTCTGCTCCTGTGCAAACTAATAACACTAACTGATGGACAACCCCACCAGCAACGACTGGCCCATATTGACCAAATACATAAACAACATGGGTGCTGGGACCTGGGGACATGCTGAAATCTGTCTTGTTAGGATTTAATGCAATGCCCGTCCCTCCTTTGTCTTACCCTTCTGAAACATTGCTGACCTCTCCCTAAGGCCCTTTGTTAGTACAGCAGCTCTTCAATGTATACTATCATTTGCATTTGAGAATTGTTAAACAAATACCCACCCATGGCTTCTTCTCCCTGCCACCCACTGTGACCTTACACCCACTCTCCTCTCAAGCCAGCCAAAGGTAATAGCAGGCATACGGTGAAGGCTGCTCCAAATGTTAGCCAGAGAGAGCACGGTCAGAGGTCCAACAATTCGTATGACTGAGTGGAAGAAATACTCGACCAAAAGGGATGAAAGTTGAACTAGCTTTGCAGCACCACCAGCATGCCAGAGACTCCTCAACTTGATGGTGAATGACTCAATTCAAATAGAGTAATTTTGTTTAATGTATTAAATGACTCACTGCACCATTTTGTAGACGTGGAGCTGTAAAACTATTGCATTATCGAACAGGGGCCATACGGGCTCGACATAACATCGTCCCTGTGCACATTAGCCAATGATGTCAGAGGCAGGGAGGCATATTTTTGCCACTTGGCATTTTGGAAATGTGCTACGGCCATTGCTGTCAGAGTCTGAGTGTGTAGGACTGCAGATCAATAGCCAGCTATTGGACAGACAGAGGCGGCGTGCTGCAGTGCAATCTGGGAGTTTCCTCTGGGGAGGAATAGGTCACAAGGGGTACGAAGCGTCGCGCTGCTCATGTTGTTTAAGATGGGAGTACAGGCTAGCGCTGTGTGTTTGTGTTGCAGCTGCTGATGCGTGAAATGGAACTCAGGTAGCTGGGCGGGCCTCAGGCCTTTGCTGTATCTTCCGCCAAGTGATTACTTTACTCCATTGATTTTTCTCCCTCCTCCACTGATCTGAGAAGATCACTAGAAAGAGAGAGAGAGAGAGAGAAAGGAAAAAGAGAGAGGGAGAGAGGGCAGAGGAACCATTGATTGACCTAGTACCGAGATTCAACGATTGACAGCAGAACCTTGAGTGGCAATGCTCCCTCTTAGCCCGCTAATCTATGACTGAGATCCCCGGTAGGCCTGCATTCAGGGAGAACTGTTTTATAAATCCTTACAGATAGAGGCCAAATCTTTCCCCATCCAAACATGTTGAGACATTCAGAAAAAAAAATGGAGCTGCACTTGTGAAAACCCATCGCTGTCACATTGAATACGCTGTTAGGAACATCTTAACCATGTCTAATACATCGCCTTATTAGGAATATATTCTACTCACTGCACATTATGGTTGGCTGTGCACACACTATGTTTGTTTTTTTTCATGGTCTTATCAAGGTTTGTTGACCTGGCAGAGCTGAGTAAATATATTCATGAGTTTTTGAATGGTTTATTTTATTTTCATAATGCAGTGCATCTTTCAGACAGCATGACATCTCCAGGAACCAAAACAATACTTCTTTACCTCCAAGGCAGATAATATAAACACGTATGCAAAAGGTGCATGGCATTACTTTAAGCTACAGTGGGTTTGTATGTGTGATGGCTAAGTGTCTATTAAAGGATCGTTTTATTTTATCGTTATGTTTAGCTCAGTCTGCAGGCGATCATCTGCCAAGGCTTCAGACTCAGAGGCAGCTTTGAACTTAAGTGGGATGATTCACAGAGGCTCCTGTAAGAGCATCTAACACAATAAGATGATAACCGCAGCATGCAAACAACTTGTTTGTCCTCAAAATACATGAATGCTCACTGTTGAGATGATACAGTAGCACTTTTTAGCCCTTCATAGAGGCAAAAGAGTGTCTGCAATCTGTTCCAAAGGCCTGTCTGACACTATCAACCTGACCTTTTCAGTATATTTTCACATTTTAAAAGATATGTCTGGTAATAGTCTACATTATTGTTGTTGTCAAACTCCAATCCTATGAAAAGACAAAAACAAACAATGAACTGATCTCACCAATGAAGTATTGTCTGACAAAGTGTCACATATCTTATTTCTCTGTAGAGCTCCATTGTTGTACAGAAACTATTGAAAACACATCAATGAGCCACACTGTTGTACTGGGTTCCTTCACTGCCATGAACACGCACACTGTAGCTTATTTTGAATGAGTCGTGTGTACAATGTCTTGCTGCAGAACATACTGACTAGCCCCAAAAAACGTATTAATCCATAAATGAAAATTGTCCCCAACAAATGCACAATTATCAGCTGTTTGAGTAACTATGCTAAAAACAACAGTGGCCAGCTATTTTAGGAAATCAACCTTTTTTTAAAAATGAAATTTTACTCTTGTAGCACACTTTTAAACCACTCTTTCCATGGGGTTTTTGTTCTATAATTCTAATTTAATACAACTTCATATGAAAATAAACCAGTTGTAAGAAGCCAGATTTACCCTCTAACCGTGAATGAACAAGTAAGGATGAAGATATGATAGAAGAAGTTGTATCTTTTACCACTCCCAAAGTCCTACATTCAGGAGCTTACTTACGCTAAGTAAAAGTACAAAACTGTTATCCGCAAAATCTACCTGAAGTATCAAAAATGAAAGCATTTGTTTGGCAGACTGGTCCCTTTCAGGATGCTATCTTGTGTATCACATGTGGCACAGTGCTGTAATGAAGTTGGTGGAGTCTGTGAGGATACAGAGCGAGGGGTTTAAATCTGACGCACATGTAAGTAGCATTTTAATGTTGAAGCTGGTCGAGGTGGAGCTAATTTTAGCTAGCTGTTGGATAAATACGCTTGAGTAGAAAGTACAATATTTGCCACTGGGATGGAGTGGAGTACAAATATAAATAGCATAAAGTTGTATTTAAGAACACTATCTGATCAAATGTATTTAGTTACCTTCCACATTGGGGTGGGAAGTGCTTTGCTGGGATCAGACATGATGCACGAACTGTAACCCTCCATTAACAGAGCAGTCACTTTGCGCACATGGTCATCCCGACACCTCGCCTGCTCACAGCTGTCTATGGATCTCCTGTGATGATTGAGCTCAATAGCGTAAGCAGATGCAATGCCAAGGAGAGACGTAAAAGATTAAATAACATAAGTATGCACCATATAAGTCAAGCACAGGGCAGATCTGTTTAGAAAATGATTGAACAGGAAAATTGTACCCTGTGTAACAGGAACAGCGTCTTTGTCTGGCCAGCCGATAGGGAAGGTCAAACGCAGCAGTGTTATTGGAGCATCATTAGGTGGGGAACCATGTAAAGGCCACTGTCGTAATTAAGACCTGAGACCTGCGCTTAACACTGGCACACTCTGGGTCTGGAGAGTGATAAGTGCTTGATCCTGATCAATAAGATGCATAGCCCCGTTGCCACTTGCAAAATCAATATTGTTTTATTTGCTGTTACAATAGGCTTGTCTGGTTGCAAATGAGGTCTGAGCCGCAGAGTTACTTTGGAAGTGGAGACCTTACCCTAGACTTCTGCCCCAGTCTGCCTTAATGAATAGGCCGATAAGTGTCTGCACTGGTGACCTCGCCAGTCATATGCCTGGAGGAGCCCTGCGGGAGAGAAGGAGCTTGTCATTATCTTTACATACACAGGGATTCAAATCTGCAAGAAACATGCTCAAATAGTCCATTTTATCCAGTCTATCGGCCTGTGAGTGCTGTGTTTATCACTTTTAGGGCATGGCTGGAGTAATAGTTACGAAGGGAAGTAGTTTTTTTCTAATGTGAGGATTGAAAAACACGTCACCTTCTAGCATTAGGACTAACTGCAGTGATTAAGGTCTCTCTAATGTTAATTCCTTCTGACACAAGACAGTTTCAAATATAATGGAGCGCATTGTATCCATTAATCCTCCTCATATGTTCTATAGAAACAGAGGTGGGATGAGTTAATCTGGATTTAGCAAACATGGATCCGAGCATTGAGCCTAATTGTTATGATAGAGCATAGACAGGGATAGGAACAATGATTTATAAGATAGGAATCGGCCGAGTTATGGATGGCGCTGGGCAGTTCAGATAATAGAGGAAAAGGTCTAGAATAGAAGGTCATTAATAGACTCAACAAATCTATTCATTTGGCGAAAATGTACTGTGTCCTTCCACCAGTGGAATCATAGATCATGCTAATGCTCTGGCAGATTTCACCTCCCATCTTGACTTGCTCTCCGCTGTTTAATTTGGGATGATATCAGCTTCATCAGCTCCCACTGACACACTCTTACATGGGATGATTTCAAAGCGGGGTTGTTTTGTCTTGTTTTTCAATAAATCAGAAAATCAAGTGGGTGCTTGCATCTGTGGGCGTTAAATGAGGAACATCACGAAAGCTGGGTCAGAGCTCATATTTCATTATTGTTGGATAATTGGTAAATTTAAAGTTTTATTTATTTAATTTTTTTTAGTTCAAATTGTTTTTCCATTAATGTGAGTTGTGTCAAAGTAACATGAACCAACATTTGCATCCAGTGGGAATCAGCGCTAACGTCAAAACAAGCTAACAAGCTAAGCTAATTACGTCCACTTCATGAGTTAGCTTGACTGGCTAGATTGCACATTCTGAGAGAAATACAAATTTAATAGCACAATAGATCAATCAAGTAAGTTTGATGTTGTAAAAGGACAAATGTCTTAAATCACTTCTTACACACTGGCCATCAAATGTCAGTCAAACATTGTCCAACAAGAGTCCCGAAGCTCTCGCTGCAGCTCTATTATAGATAATATAGTATTTACTTGTATTGTGCAATGGTTTTGTTACTTTGCACAGCCCCTGCATGTGTTCACCCCACAGTTCCAATAATACCTGACTGATCACATTGACAGCTGTTATCGCCAGGATCTCACAGGTGTTGGCCCTAAATGGTTGGCAGACTCACCTTGCAGTGAACTCCTGATGCAAACTATTCCAGGAAAAGGGCAAACAGGAGACAGAGTGCAGCTCAGCCTTGACTGCAACACCTTTTCCACCACCATCATCTGCCTGTCATTGCTGGGCCTCCTGTATTTTCCATTATCACCAGCACTCATACAATCAAATCAATAATGTTGCACTTAAGGCTTGTTCACCCCTTAAAGATTTAAACCCCTTGCTCTGTATCCTCACAGACTCCACCAACTTCATTACAGCACTGTGCCACAATATATTTGCCACCCCTGCTGTAATGCTTTCCTTCCCCTCGCCATAATTCACCTGGGTTTCACCTATGGGGCGCCATTTTGTCTAAGCCAAACGGCAGTGCTAATAAGGCTCCATAGCTCTCTGTGATTATTATCAGTGACAGGCACGGTCAGGGACCAGCAGCTCTCTACTGCCCCCCGTGTACATCAGATTCTGTAACCCACTTGCCCCCGTGGATCTGGCCGACTCACCCTCTTGCCCCTCTGACACACCAGTGCAACAGCATGGCCTTGTGGAGGGACGGAGGGGGTTGCAGAGGTTGGCTGCTGCTGGTACCCACAGCACCGCCTGCCGCAGCCAAGCAGCCAGGCCCTCCACGGCCCTCAGGCTGTTCTGTCTGTTCAGCATCTCCCTTTAACCTTCATCTAGGAAACAATAAAACAAGAACAGAGAGGAGGAGGAGGAGGAGGAGGGAAAGAGAGGGTGTGAATTTGTGTGTGTGTTCGTGCTCAGAGTATCTGTGTGGGGGGAGATAGAGAGAGATGCTGTGGACATTTGACACATCTCCTTAAGCCAATGTCTACTTTATTATCTTTGGCAGTCCTTATTGGTTGCACTAATCAAGTGGAAGGCAGTAGCGCTGTGTCGGGGGCTAACACACTGCGTGTGACAAATATATTATTAACTGGAGGGAGATGGGCGACCTTGGCCGTGTCACCTGAGGACCCCGCCGGCATTCGCTCTGCCAGCAGGAAACTACCTTCATATTAAATCCCTGCAGAGGTCAATAAACTAAATAATTCACAAAGGTTATATGCTTTGCACTGAAATCTGCTAAAAGAAAGAGAGGTAGAGAGACAGAGCGTGGAAGAGGGAGGGGACATGGCAAATCTTTTAACTTGTGAGCAGCTAAACGAGGACTGGTGTCCTTGTCAGAGTGTAGTCTCTTTATCATTGGGGGGCGTTTATATGAGCGTGTCAGAGGACGATGTAAATCCTGAATCTCTCTCTATTTCCTCACTGCTGTCACTCTTCAATCGATCCGTCATTCTGTGGCAGTGGTAGAGGTGGAGGGGGCTGGCCAGGGGTTGGGGGGGTCAGTGTGCTCTAATAACATAATGGCCTTTTTTAGCACAACAGCACACACAGCTGTATTCAGAGGCACACTGACGACCTGCAGCCAATCAACCCATCACTTTAACTATGTCTGAAGAAAACTGCTGCGTTTCCCCATTGAATACGACTTCCTGCCCAACAAATGCCCGTGCAGCAGCACATGCCTGCTCTACACGGTGTCAGTTATGGTTTTATGCATTTCAAAGTGATGGATGCCTTCTGTTTGTGATAGTCCACGCAGGGCTATTCTTGTGGGCAGGAGGCAGACCCGACACAGCTAAAGGTCACGGTTGGAAAAAGAAACGTCTGTCTCTGCATTACTGCCAGGCTGGGACGAGAAGGAGGGGGTCACTAATTTAATCTGCGACACAGGCATCGCTGTCAGCTCCCAATTGCTGGAAATACGTTTGGAAAAGTTTGTAAGAGGAGCAAATCTCATCAAATCATCAGTCTTTTATGAATTTCATGTGCAAAGGGAATTGTTTGCGAACATTCTGGTGACCTCTGACATTTGACACTAGTGGACAAGGGTGAGTGCACTGGAAACTAAATGAAATGTTCAAACCGGAACTCACACTTGAACTAGTGCCAACAGGCTGAGTTTTTGCAGGCGTAATGTTTACCATGCTCACCATTCATCCTGAGGAGAACACAAATGTCCGAAGCATATTTAACTCAAGCCTGCAGACCACATACAAGGTGTCGATAAATGACTTCATGTTATACTTACGACCTGATGTTTTGCCAGTGAAGTTTTAATTCATCAGTTCTCCTGAGATGCCACTAAAATCCACAAATGTCACCCTCAAGGTGGCGCTAGAGGAAAAGTCAGGGGATCGCCAGACTTTGCAGACCTCATCCTCAGGAGACAATGAGTGTATTAATGTACAAACTTTCCCAGCACATGTAGACACAAGTAGGAGGAGCAACATGAGCATGCCACTGAAAATGAATGGCATATCTGCAGATTATCTCTATTTGTTGGAAAAGTATGTCATGCTGGCCGGTTGTGATATCCATCCATCTGTCCATCACATGTTTTTTTTTCTCACGTGACGCACAGATGAGCCGAGGCAAGGTATGCTTTATGTTTCTTCACGATTTGGAGATTAAACTCTCAGTCACCTCAGTTAACTTCAGACGCTGCTTCTTCTTGCACGGTACATCCTGTGGGTGTGGCCCCGGCCTTGTTATTCACCAGCCGTGTGCAACAAAAGACACTCGTGCAGTTGTTGATTGGTTTGCTATCTTTCATTTCAGTCTCACAGTTCATACAACGGGCGATTAAAGGTGTTGAGCTGGCAGTGCGATTGAAAAGGGTTGGATTACAGGACAACAAACTGCAATGAAGAATTCAAGTAACGGCCCTCATATTTAACATAAATACAAGGCTGTCGGTTTTAAACATAAACTCCAATGAGCTGACACCTAAATGAGCATACTATGTGTACAAGCACGCACACAAAGAAACACACACTTTTTAAGTAAGACAACAAGCCATGCTTCTTGCGGTAATTAGACATTGCATAACTGACATCTGGAACTTGCTGACACACTTGCAATTTCCAGTGAATGCAGCAACTCTTGAGGCATCCTATACATGAAGGGATGGTGGGTGGGGTTGCCAGCACTCACCTGGCAACCCGCATTGGCTACGCTCTTAAAGCGTCAAACATTTCACAGCTCAAAGAGTTTGCGGGGGAAGTCTTTAATATGGCTGGTAGTATCTGCTGCTGCCTTTGCGTCTTGCTCGTCTGCCTTTGAGGTGTAGCGGCAGATCAGACACATCAGCGCCATCACAGCTTGTCATGAGGAACAATCACGTCTTGAAATAACACAAACAGCCGTGTTCAAAGACCAGACATGAAAAGATGACATGCATATCAAGAGTTCTGAATGTGTTTTTGTGTGTGTGTGTGTGTGTGTGTGTGTGTGTGTGTGTGTGTGCTACATTAAGATAGACAGTTTTGCAGGGATAGAGAACAGAGGAGAATAAGTTTTACATAAGGTGCAGAAAAAGGGGGATTTAACGTGAATGCAACTACTGTAGAAGAAAGGCAACGAGAGAGAGGAATAGAAGGAGGAAACAGTGAGACAGGCAAGGGGGGAGGGAGGGGATGAGAAGGATAGACTTTAACTGTCTGAAGGACAAAGCTACTGACCCGCGGATCATTCAGAGGATTGCCTTTCAGTTTCAGAGCAAGGTCAGGCTGCTTATTTTACCTCAGTGTTTTCACTAATCTGTTTTTTGTGTGACACAAACAAACACTGAGGCCGTGTACACATACACACAGGCGGGACACGCGCGCACACACATGCAGACGATGAAACTAAGCCTTCCCATACTGCCTTGAAATAATAACAGCCTATGTAGGCTTTGCTATCAATAAACATTAGATGTGCAGGCTTTGTGCCTACATGAGTATCACACTACCTCGGACCTGTCATGAATTTCAATTGCTGGAAGGGGCTGTCACAGACTACACATGTCCACGCTGCATTCTAATGTGTGTGAGACATTTTCCCGGGTGGCGGTATGGCCTTCAAATGAGTAAAAATACTGCGAGCTTTATTCTTTAATCTATTGTTAGACATCTTAGTGTAATGAGCTAAAATCAGCCTCTGTCTTATATTGACAGGTCTTAAGGAGCTGACAGTGGTGGTTGGTTGGCAGCTCATTAGTAGCCACACTACATTTATGTCAACACGTTTACTGACAATCAGCGGGGGGATGCTGGGAAGCCGTGGCTGTCCCACGGGACCCGCCAGCATCTGTGGAGGAGACGTACCAGTGGGCGTCGAGCTCCTGGCTGAGCACTCTGTCGTGGCAGAGCGGCGCTGAGGAGCGATCGTTGGAGCTAGCTTAGTGCCCTACTGTGGGTTTGAGGGTAGGGTTGCCATGGAGCAGCGGGCCAAAATACTGTTCTGAGAGCAGAGTAATCTGCAACCAGTGTGTGTGTGTGTGTGAGGATGTGTGTATGTGTATACAGAGTGGGTTAAAGTGCCCCAGTGTGTTCCATGCTGATCTGATAATGAGTGAGCAGGGTCAATAGGATGTTAACGGCCCCGTGGGAACGGCTGGTGGTGGATGGGTGGAGGAAGGACGAGGGCCCAGGGACACTGAGCTGTGTTTTCACTGTCCTCGCTCACCACCATCTGTGTGTGTGTGTGTGTGTGTGTGTGTGTGCGCAGCGGGGACAGTAAGGTGCCTCTGTCCCTGATATTTGACTCTTTAGCTCAGCCCCCGCTGCGTCCTCCCAGTAGAGTCTCAGTCAAACAAAGCAGCTCGTCCAGTGTAAAACCAACATCAACACAGCAGCTTTGACTTCGGATTAGCCGTTGCTCTGCTGCTTCATTTGTCACACATGCTAAACAAACGCGTATGCACACGCAGTCTGCGTCCAATATCATGTGGAAGAACAATGGTAGCAACTTGGATATGGCTTCAATCGGAGGTGTGTTTTTACACTTTCACTTCCTGCGCAACATCATCCTGAAGGTGTTTCACAGAAATATGGCGGCGCATCACTAATTGTGCTTGCAAATGGCCCACACCGGGTGAATGAGTGGGTTAGAAGAGCCATAAACCGCAAGGTGAAAGAGTAATTGGATCACCCAAACAGAAGCAATAAAACCTCATACAAGAAGACAGCATGTCAGCTGTGTGTCAGCGGGAAAACTCCTGTAACATGTGCGAGCTGAGAGCGCAGCACTGATAGCTGGACTGGGTGGACGGCTGCGTGGTCAGGACTACAACCAAGCCTCTAATCGCTCAGGAAAAAAAACAAAAAAAACACAACACACACACACACACAAAAACACAATGAAAGTATCAGTGTCGCTTTGAACCAGTGGGTCAATATGGGCAAAAAATATGGGTGCCTTTTATGTCTGACAAGTGGATGAAAGAAGAAGAGCCATGATAGCTTACGAGAGAGGGAGAGAGAGAGAGGAGGTGCAGGGAGCACTAAAAAAACATTGCGTGTTGTGTTGGCAGGCGCTCCAGTCAAATCCCTTGGCAGTTCATAGTTTGTTTTTTTTTTCCGCGAGGCCCCGCCTTTGCCATCTGATATTCAAATGGAGAGGAAACCGGAGGAGAGCTCCTCCCAGACCACCCGCAGAACCGTCAGGGATTAGTCAAAGAGCACCAACTAGGTCAACAAGATGCAGGGCCAGCACATGTAGAGGGGGACATGAGGCAGCTCACCCACACAGGAGTCGACCTAGTCTTGCCTGCGTTCCTATTCACACGCGTGAACTGTGTCTCTCTCTCTCTCTCTCACACACACACACACACACACACACACACAGGCCCATACAAATGCCCTCCTGCTAAACACAAAAGGTTTGCCCAAACACATCCACCCACATCCAAACACACAGGTTTAGTTTTCCCTAAACATGCACAGTGAAACACACACACACACACACACACACACACACACATACTGACACACATGCGCACGCACTCTTCTAAAAACAAGCACCTTTTGCTTCCTGCATGACGCATTCTGTGAGTGGTATCTGATGGTACCCTGAGTCACAGTCGAGCTGCATTGCAGAATGGCAGAGCAAACACACACACACACACACACACACGCACACGCACACACACACACACACACACAGGATGATATGAGTGTTAAGGTAAAATGCCACCGGGCAGGTGCAGTGCTCGAAAAAGACAGAAAGAAAGAAGGAGAAATCAGTGAAGTGAGAGAGAGGGAGGGAGGGGAGTGGAAAAAATATTGAACATGTCAGGCAAGGTATGTAGCAACAACAAAGAAATGTGGTGAACAAGCAGAAAGGAAACACACACACGCACACACACGCACACTTTCTTAAAATAGCATACTAAGCTCAATAACACAAGCACAAAAACTAAAATGACTATGCATAAAATGACAAGCATTTTATGCATAGGCCTATAATGGGAAATGGCTGATTTTAGTGATGAACAGTAAAAATGACAAATTTTAGTATTTTTCTCAAAAATGAAACCCTAACATTACAGAATGCATGATTATATTCTGTAATGGCTGTGAGATTAAAAAATG
>JAPZEA010000006.1:3505581-3516870 GCA_029783685.1 Heniochus monoceros | reverse complement strand
CAGTTTTTTTTTTTTTTTTATGCTTAACTTTGAGAAATATAAAGATGTTTTTCTACAGTACCCTTTTTGGACTAAGATTTTGATTCTCAAAGGCTGCCTCGACCTCTCCGTTCCCTGTCGAGAGTGTCAAGACAGATGCGACCGTTTTCATTGGATTTGCCTCCTACTGTCGAATAATAACGATGCGCCTCTCCGGCTGACTGTGGGGTGGACAACGCAGGTAGGGGATCTGTGCTAGAGACAAACGCACTGTCATATCTGGACAATTGTTATTATCGCTGGGGGTGAAAAATACACGGGTGCGCAAAGGGGACGCGGTGTCGAGGATTACAGGCTGCTAGATTATTGCGTGTTTTTCCGCGGCTAGGAAAGGCTGTTTGTGTCGTAAGACGAGCAGAGGCGCATTTGGATATAGCGCTGAAAACGCTGCATAAAGAAGTGGAGGGTATACCTGGCTGTGTGCGCTGCTAAAGGCTTCTCCACAAAGTCGTTTAGGCCACGGTCTGTATTCCTTGGCTCCCATATGATCAGTCAATTAGGCCTACAACAGAGCTGTTTACCTGTGAGAAATGTGCTGAAATGAACGCCAGTCCCGGCTCATTTCTCCTAATACACGGAGCGACCGCAGCTCATCCACATCAAACCGTCCTGCTAACGTTTCGAAGTGTATTTTGGGCTGCTGTCGCGCGCTGACCATATGAACCCTGAATGAATAATGTCAGCCCATGGGCTTATTTAATGGCAGGACACCCTGCGGGGGTGTCCGTGTCACAGGAGTTGTAATGCAGCGTTAGTATACTTAATGTAGTTGATCGCATTGGGTCAAAACAGTACCCAGCCTCCTGTTTTTGAGTCGTTTTAGCACCACCAATGGGAAACTCTTCACAGCTGCACTGTTCTCTACATTATTACCGCTGAACCCTGCTCCTTGAAAAGATCCTGGAGCTTTTAAAGTGAAACTCAAGGCCTTGAAAAGGCTCTAGTTGCATGTTGATCACAAATAAGGTTTCTGGGGTGTTTAGCTGTAGCTTTGTCCTGATGCTTCAGGCTACTTCATGAGAAATCTGCTTGGTTGCCCAGACTCACAGCCTACTTCACTGGGAGCTTTTTCCTCCTCATTTTTGGGGTTGAGATTGATCCTAAATTGTATTGATGTCTGAAAGAGTTGTTAATTTGTATTGCATATATTTGTAGTGTCGTTTTGTGTTTTTCATTGCAGTGCAGGGGAAGTCAGTGACAATGGCAGAGGCCCCTGAGCATGTAAATACAGGGTAGGCGAAGGTAGCAGAAATGTTTCAAAGCATTATTTCGCTGTGTGTTGCTACAACAAGTCTAAGTTACAATCAGTATGAAGGTGACATTTGGCCTTTTAGTGCTCTACAAACAGCCATGATCTGGAAGCATGATTCAGTTAATGATCCCCATTAATAGTTATTTTGTTTTGCCTTGTTGCGCCACATCCTGAAGAAATCAACCTGTCTGTAGCCACTGGCTGAGAGTTTTTGGAAGGATACAGCTCAGTCTTCAGACTAAAATGGAGTTGGTTGAAGTTGTGTTACAGCCTGTCACATCACTGTGCGATCATGTCAGATGTGTTTTGATCGAGTTCAAAAACTCAAATGTTTTTCAGCAACTGCCGGGGAGGCTTTTCGAAGGGCTTCTGCGTAGGTGTTCCTTTTCCTGAAATGTCCTGTTGCTTCACTGGACTTTGTATCTGTGTGGAGGCAAAAGGTCAGGGGCTGAAGTTTGCCGCGAGTTACAGGAAAGAGGGCAGAGTACATCTCCAGTTCTGGTTCTAAAAGGGCAATTTGCAAAGCTTCCCGAAAGCAACCTGTTGGGATGTCGTAATATGAGGATTAAACACAAACAGTGTGTTCGGTTAATGTGCTACCTTTCACAGAACCACTGTAACTTAGACTAACAATCTAAAGTAATGTGGAGAAAAGTCAAACTTCTTTAAAGCCGCCTAAATACTGTCTGTGTCTGGGGGTCTGCCTTTTAGCCTTTCTTTTGTTGAGTATTTAAGCTGCTTAATTATTTGACCTGAACTTACACAAGATGTTGAAGGTAGTTCAGCTTGTCCTCTTTTGCCATAGATAACTAAAACCTGCACATTTATAGGCCGACTTTAAAGTTGCAGAAGTGCTTCTTTTTGAGTGGTGTGGCCGGCATGCTGTAACTCAGTGGGTCCTATGTGCTGCATGGAGCTAGCTTTGACTGGGCCATCTGCTATTGTCCAGGGAGCTGCTGTTGAGTGATGTGCAGTAGCCTGCAACAGAACCAGAGGACATTCAAATGGCCAAATGCAAATGATGTCGAGGCTGCTGAACAGTCACAAGACTGGACTCTGGACTGCACTCTACTCTCTAATCCTCTGGCCGCCTTTCATGACAGCAAATCTTATCTGCCATCAAAACACCACTGCTGCTGTATGAAAGTGGCATGTTTTGACGTGTGTGATTGCACTCATGCAGGTGTGTTCTGCATATCGTTTTTGCATGTGTTTTATAGATATTTTGTTCTAGCATAAAGGAGGTAAAAGTAATTACCGAATCACACTGCTTGCTTCGACTTAGTGACTTTCCTTTCTCCTGTAAATAATTTGATGAAATAGTGTATTTTTCTACAGGGCGATGCCACAGATACAGCAGTACCTGCCCAGGCACTTATCTCTACTAACAGCCTCTCTAACTACTACCACTGTGCCGACTCAAACCCCACTGTTTGTAAATCTGTCAGTCACAGTAGCACGAGACGCACGGCAGACAAAATCGAGGGCAGCATCCCGCTTTTTGATTGCCGAGATAGTCTGCAAAAAACAAACTAATGTGCAATCTACCAGAACAAGTGTCATGCATTTACTGCAGAGTTTTTGATTTATTATAGACCTGGGAGCTGCCCAGCACTTGTGTTGTTGGCCACCAAACATTGTTCAAGGGCACTTTGACAGTAGATGTTGAGGAATAGAAGTGCATTTCTCATCTACTCTCAGGCCTGCGCCCACGGAGGATTCAAACCCGAGACCTTTTGGCCACGAGCTCATTTCTCTAATTGTCTGGGCTCTATAATATATGTGTGGAGCATGCATCAAGCCAAATCATTTTATTGTTGGCTTTATCGTTTGTTTATTCAGTGGACACTCTGCTAATAACAATACTCAATACTGCTGCTGCTATTGGGCACTGCAACAATTATGCTATAAGAGGATGTTAGCACTCCTTAGTATCTTGACTTTTCTCTGTGCCTCCTGTGAAAATCTTCCTGTTTACTCCTTTTATGGCATTTTGGTGCATTTTCTTTGAATATTCTGCTACTAGAATGCCCAAAGAATGAGACTGAAAACAAGGCACAAAACTCCTGAAGTCGATTTTGCTTTGTGAAATAAGATCATTGTGTGGGCAGTTTTAGAGTATTCCCCCTGTGTGCTGCTTAGAAGATAGGGTTTAGTAAGGTCTCTCAGTTATAGCGGCGCTATCTCATTCAGAGACAATCACTCCAGCTCCTGTTGGTGCTTCTGTCATGGACAGAAGGCAGCCAAAGTCAATGGGGCTCATTTTGATGACAAGGCAGGAACGGTTAAATGCGTCTTTACAGCCATCGCTCCTGGATGCAGGCTGGAATGACGAAATGCGAGGAAGAAAGATGGACGCCTCCACTGCAACCCCTGAGAGCTATACTAGCCAGAGCTCATCTGTTGAATGACTCCCCTCCTCCTCCTCGTCCTCCTCCTCCTCCTCCCCCTTCACCCTCACCTCCAACTCTCCACCCCTCTGCCTTCACACTTCACCTTGGCCTTGGCGCAATGACAGGCCCCTCAATTATCTCCACCGATTGATCGCCGCTGATTGCAATTGCCGTGAATTATTTAGACTTTGTTGAAATTGCTCACTAAAGGGGAGTGAGACCAAAAGAGAAAGATATTGTCGGCCAAATAAATTACACATTACCCACATGAAGCATCGGCCCATTTGGAAAACAACAGCTGTGGAAGCCTAACTGTGCCGATCAATGAAGCAGAGCAGGGAAACAGCATTAAGCTACCTTGTACTGTGGTAACAGGGCTACCAGCTCAACACCAAATCTCCACTGTTCCTCTCCTCTGATACGTTAAGTAACGGCTGAGGAGATGTAGTGTGGAGCAGCAAGACCTCCTGGGTGATGTGAGAGGAGCTGACTCTTTTCCTGGCCGGGCTGGTGTGGTCACAGCAGAGGAGCGGAGTGGAACTGACTCCCTCCCTCGCTCCTTCCCTCCCCTCTCTGCCTCGCTCGCCTCCTGTAGCAGAGCTGCTGCCCCCGGGCTGTAGAGGTGCAGTAGGAAGGTTTCTCTACCATTGTGGCGAGCGCGCTGCCAGGATGCTGCAGTCAGACGAGGGGAAGGTCCCTGCTTTGCCACAAGCAGGCCAATGTCACAGGCGTGACAGAGTGGGCGGGCTGCAAGGGGAATGAGGACAGACGCTCATAGATGGGAGGAGTAGCCAGCCTGTGTGTACATGTGATGGAGAGCGTCTGCCTTGTTTTCTTACAGAGGAATGCAACAAAAAAGACAGCAGATACTTGCCTGCGTGGTTGTAGGTTTTGTTGCAATTGTCTGGTTCGAACAGAGGATGTGCGTAATTTAGTCTGTGATAAGACAGTCGTTGATCTCAGGATCATAGCACACATGGATTCACACGAGCTTGCGTCATGGCTCGCTCAAACAAAACAGGCAGCAGACAAGGCTACTGCACCTTGTGCGCTAAATGATATTTGTGTTCCCTCCAAATGTATTATCGCATGCGTCCCTGGCATGGTCTAAGAAGCCTAAGGGTTGAAGGCTAGAACAATGGGTCACCAAGTCCAGAGACTGAGGTCGGCTGTTATTCAACTGTCTTATTTTAACCAGGTTATGTGGCAGGAGTGCAGGGGAGAAGCTGGGGCTAAGTGAAAATGCCACTCATTCCTGAAGAGTCCCTGGCCTCGTCAAGGTTAGTGGCTTGTCTTTGTAAGTTGAGGGATTGATGCATGAGCCTGTCTGGCGCTGAATTCAAAGTCCAAAGCTGTCACAGGCAGCAGCTCTCTCCCCGCTCCCTCTCCCTCTCCCCTCCCTCCCTCTCTTTGCAGGCTATCACAGGGCCCCGTCCTTCCCAACTTCTTAGCAGCCTGTCCTTTTGGGAACCTTGAGCAGCCCAGGCAAGGACACAGCGTCTGGTGCAGTAAGCCTGTGCAGAGGGGGAGGCTTTACGTAACGTTCTGCTTTAAACATGGGTGTATGACTTCCCTGACACGGAGCAGTGTGGTGCAGAGCTGCACAGCTCACAGCACATGTCCCCTCGGCCCCCCTGGACAAGGAGGGGGCAGAGAGATCCCTTCAACTTAATTATATCTTTCTCTTTTAAAAGCTTTCGTTTGAAATTAAATTTTCCCAGGCAATTAACTAAAGAGGAGTTTTCAGAATTTATGAATGAATGATGGATATATTGCACAGGACGACAGGGGAGGGAGGAGGGAGAGAGGGAGCGGGGGATGCATATGCAGTATGCTGCGAGGTTGTGTCTGAGATTTATTTGCATTGCGAAACGGGTGAAGTTCAGGGAAATTCAGGCATCATTAAACTTTGTACCTGAGAGCTGCTCTTTTATGCCACCATTGCTACAACACTTCAGAGTTCATAGTGCACCGTTCTACAGTCAATATTTGGGTTATTTTCAGCGCAAGCCTGTGAACACTCCCACACTTTCACATTGCTCGGCTTTGCAGGATGGGTGGAAAATGCAAGCTCTGGGGTTTCCCCACTTCCTCGTTCATTCAGACCCACATCTTTGGATATAACTTGCTGAATGATGTTACATGCTGCACACCCCAAATCCTCTTTTGGCTTGAACTGTAATTGTGTAACTTTTTGGCTTCTCGTGATGAGCTGAATTGTTGCTGGGCAACAAGGGACCTGTGCGGGTGGCCATGGAGAGTCTGAGCTATGTGAGTTCAGATAGATCTGCAGCACATTATCCGAGTTCCCAAAAGAGGAATGCCACTAAATCCCCCTTGAAATACCTTATTTTTTGCATATTATACCAGGCTAGATGATTTGTCATTGTCTAAAATAATATTCCATTAGAGTGTACCTTCTAAGATGCATAAAGATCAGCCTTTTAATGGCTCTGACGTTACAGATTCCCTTCTCTCCATTTAAAATTTGTCAGTGAATACAAAAATGACTCATTGCACTTTCAATAAACATCTTTTAACAGAGCATGGCAAAATAAGTGGCACATCTCTAAATTAAAAAATGAATGCACTCCCACACCACAAAGCAAAGACCAAGGACATTTGGCATAACCTCAGTTCCCTCTTTCACTGAAAGTGGTCTCTTGAATTTCTCAAACATGCTGCCCTTTTGTGAAGCTCCAGCCCACTTTTAAATCCATTAGTGAGGTGGTGTTATTCAGTGCATCCTTGCTGGAGCCGGATAAACAGGCCCAAAGACTGTGGTTCAGACATACAGCTTTCTCGTAAGTGTGTTAGAAGGCACACAGTAGTAGAGAGGAGATGGAGAGCACTGGGCTGATGACTTGAGGCAGCCATATGACCTATTACTTTGGGAAAATGGACTGGTGACCAGAAGATTGCTGGCTCATACTCTGCTCACCCTCTGCCCTTGAGCAAAGGCAATTAACCTGGATTCCTCCAGTAAATATCCAGCTGTAGAAATGGAAAGAGATGTGCAAGAGTGATAATCGCGTAAGTGACTTTGAATAAAAGTGTCCACGAAGCAGGAAGATTAATACAGCTAATAGAATCATAGCTTGTGTTTTCAAGTTATCAAAGACCCAGCACTGCTGAACATGTAGAGGAGTATGTCGTCGCCCCCCCCCTCGCGCTCGCCTGTCGTTGCTCACTCTTCCGCACACACACATTGACAGACTTCTCTCTTTTCGTGTCGCTTTAAGGCTGGAGCATGACCTTGACCTGATTGCTGAGGGGCTTTTTAAGTAACTCTCCAGAAGGAGATCCAATCATGTGACACCCTTCACCCAGCCTCACCCCCTCTCCTCTCTCCTGACCTTGTATGTCTATGAGGATGAGGGGGTGGAGACACTCACGACAGGCGTGCATGCAGCTGCAGGCCCTGTCATTCAATTGGGTAATCATCACCCTCAGGTCAAACGGGGTCAAGGTCGTGTCAGAAAGCCTTGTGGCCGCAAAGATCCCTGCCCCTGTCTGAGTTTGGGAATTACCGGCCACAAGTTTCCACCATGTTTGACTGTGGTGACGAACTGAGCAGCTTTAGTCATCCTCTCAATTCTTAATCACTGATACCAGCATATGTCAGGGAAAGGTTGTTTCATGTCCAGAGTGATTCATGTCCAGAGTGAGCTGGCTGCTAGGATTTGTGTTAATGCAGTTGCCTTCACTCACTCCCTACAGCTGCCCCGCTGTTTAAACCACGCTGGCTCACTGTCTGGCTTTAGAGCACGCTACTGTCTCCGCTTCAGAGTATTTTTATGCTAGTACGTTAACATTTCTGCCCCCTGGATATGTTTACCATATGGCTGGGTAAATCAGGATCCTGGCCCACTTTGATAGAACATGCAATAATACACCCCAGCTAAATGCCAGTCTTTCCACATGTGATTTGATCACCTTTCACTTGTTCAGAATGTTGTGCTCTGCTTTGTCTTTAAACTACAGTGGCAGAATTGGATGATCAGAGGGAGGCACTGTTTCCTCCAGGCCCTTTTAGGCTAGATTCAGCCTATTATGATGCCATGTTTCCATTTTGTGTGTGTTGTAAGAGAAAATTAGTTTGTTTTTGTGTTCCTTAAATCCAGAATATGAGAAAGTTTCAGTTCTGCTATGCTGCCTTTGTATCATTTGCAGTGTTTCAGTGCTCATTTATGAGCTGTTGACCGAGTATTATTTAAAATGTTTTTCTAGTCAGTTTCATAACTTTATTTAATTGGGTTGCTGCAGTGGCACACTACACCTTAAACTCACCTATTTGGACATAAGAGAAGTTCATCTCCGTCCTTTCAGGTGTTTGCAATCAGATGGCAAAAAAGCAGGGTGAATGTTAACATTTTAATCCACAACTGAAATGTAACATCAAGTGATAGGATGTAATGTACCAGAAAAATGCAAAATGGAATCAAATTAAAGAGAAAGTCGGCGAAAGAAAGTTGACTTTTTGTCAAGTGATGAAAAACGATCCGTAATGTCATCAGTGCGACTACTGTAAATTCTAAGCTTGAGATCGTGAGAAATTTAATCTGATGAATTGTTAAACTACCCCCTGATATGAATGTAATGCTGCATCTGACATGAAAGGCATCCTGGCTGCACTCAAGGTCTAGGGCAACTGCACGAAGAAGCAAAGACTAATTTCCATTCTTGTTTTCACAGATGTGTACTCCTTCTTTACTCTCTACGGCCCCAGTGTCATTAATTCTCAAATGCTGTGCTTCTCATCTCACTGTAGCGTTATTAGAAAACAGGCCGAGACACGCCAGCTTTAATAAAACTAACTGATCATGTGCTGGGCGGAGTAAGGCATTATACAAGACTGTTTCCTTTGTCAGGGTGGACAGAGAGGCTTTAGTAGGGGACATAAGTGATCCAGATAGGAATATGTCCTGCATGTATTCCATACAAAGAACTGTTTGAGCACTTTTTAGCTTTAGTGTCCTCACTTCTTCTGTTGTCTTTTGTATAACCAAGTTTGCTTTTACAAATATTGAAAATTTAATTCAGTACTTCTTTATCAGGATTTTTACTATCATGGATGGCCCCATTGGAAATCAAACTCCAGATCCTTGTGTTGTTAACGCAGTGCCCTCCCCTGTGGTGCCATCTCTTCATAAGCTTTCTTGATTATGTGCAGAGAGTTGTCTTGTTAGACACAGCTAAAATAAAGGTGATCGCCTGCTAGGATTTGACATTTAAAATCAGACATCAATTGCTGCCCGCCTGGATGCACCTTTAGCTCGCGCACACAAAGGAGCCCAGAGGAACCTGTGGCTTGTACGTGTTGGATGTTAATGTTCAGCCTCAGCCCATCAGAGGCGCTCCTCTTGTGTAACTGCACAGGTCCGAAGACAGCAGCACAACACAGGCGTCCCTAACTTGTATGTCATTTTAAGTTAAACCTTGTTTGGGTTATAAAAGGTAATGGAAGCTGCACCAAAGCTTGTAAAGCTTGTATAACGAGTGAGATCTTTTTTTCTTTTTTTTTTTTTTTTTTTGCGTGCACACACACACACACACACACGCACACACACACACACATACACACCTAGGGTTAGCACAGAGGAGCTGTGTGCTTGTGTAACTGTGTTTACAGGTCTGGGGCTGGTGCTGGCACAGGAGCCAGACGAATGTGGTTTATCCAGGGCCTCTTTCTCTCTAAGCCACCTTCCCTTCCATTCAGTGTTGACCTTGGTGCTTATGAGGAGGCAGGGCTTGACCTACATCCACCCCCTTAAACTGGAACTAGAACCTCCACCAGCCCCCGCCAAATAAAGAGACCTGACACCCTATTCTACTCGCTCCAACAGCCATCTTCTCTTTGTCTCTGGGCCTATTTGCTGCACTTTACACTTAAAAGTAAGATACAGCACAGCTCCCATCGTTTTTGCAACACGTCTGGCAGCAGAGGAAAGTGGAGCAGCGGGCTTCATGACTTGTCTCTGAGGCACCAACATGTCTGTGTGCACTAGGTCACCATTAGCACGCAGGGGCTTAGCACCGGGCTGGTGAGAGTTTAGCGGCAGGTCAACCCTCCTCTGGTTTTTAAAGTGGAGTGTCAAACTGTGGCTGATGCAAATGAGTACACACGCAAACACATGTAGTCGCTAGCATCTGGTGGGACTAATGTTCTTGTACGGGCAAACTGTGTGACACTGGGGTGCTAACATAAGGCACGCTAATGTTCGGAGAGCTATCTGACAGTCTATTTGTAAGAGGTTTGTGTAACCAAATTTTTCAAATTTGTGTACACAAGTCATGCTGTGGTTTCAGGAGGGATGAAGTGTGGAAAGTCACTGTCATGCATCGCGACACGTCGTCTTCTACTGCTATTTGATTTCACTTTATCTCACTTTATTATCAGAATATTTTTCAAATTTGTCTTCACTTGTGCTTCAAATACATAACAAAATGTGGCATTTAATCAAATCAAACACTCCAAACATATATTGCGTCAGAAATTACAAATAAGTAGCTGCAGTGCAGTCAATGTAATTGCTCACTTTACATTTCAAGCTTAGTCCACTCAGGTACTAAAGAATAAATGTATAAAAGAAGAGGCAGCTCACCAACTGAAGTTGTGTTTTTCAGTTCAGTAAGTCTCTTTAAAGGTAAAAGGTTTTTAAAAAGTAATGATTAAATGTCACTCTCATTGCTGCAAATATAGCTCTTGAGCAGAAGCTAAACAAAGGTTGCTAAGCGACACCGAGGCAGTGAGTGATGAGTGATGATTTTTGGCTGGCGCATTAATATTTAAATTAGCAGTCAAAGGTGTGCGTTGATTAGGTATTTCACAATGGCTTCAAACAGGAATCCACCGCTGATACAAAGGGCGTTGCAGAACAAACTATCTGTTTTAGAAGTGAATGAAACTGTGCGCCGCTGTCAGAGGAACGTGCCTGTCGAGGAGAGCCATGGTTAATGTATGGAGGGATTACAAAAGCAATGCATGAGTGAGCGCAGCTTAATGAGGGAAGGGTTTGCATGAGAGCGCCGTGCGTGATCTGAGATATATCATGAGCTGTCCTAACCCACACAGAGGCATTCGAGGGGGCCAGTGTCATGCTACCAGGCATTAAGGCTGCTCCCGGCTCAACTAGCCCCATAATATCTCCCCCAGCCGGGAAAGGCTCATCATTTTTTTGGCTGGGTGACATGTCATACCTTCATGGGTGTTAAATGACCGCAAAAAGCAGTGTGTACGTCTGTGTTTAAATAAGGCAGAGGATCCCATTTAGCATTCTGAGTATGACATGAGGTAATGGCCACCTAGAAGGGGAGAAATTGGGAGGTGGGGTGGACTGTCGAGGCCTGGAGATGGTGTTTAACCTCAGGAGCAATTGTTGTATCAAGGCGTGGGAGGAGTTTTGCCAAACATACAGCAGGCCAGCTGATAAGGGTTGCCTCTGTTCCAAAGGCCACAGGAACGCATCTCTAAAAGGCAGGGACTCGTCACAGAGAAGCGTCTGAGTCGGTCATTTTTAACTTCTTTTCTTCCTTTGTTTCCCCCTCTCTCTCTCTCCCTTTTACTGTCTCCCTTGATCATGCTCTGCAGAACTCCTTGCACGA
>JAPZEA010000006.1:3310013-3320666 GCA_029783685.1 Heniochus monoceros | reverse complement strand
AACATCCCTGCAAAGAAGCTGCATTCTTTGGTTTTCCATCACTATTTGTCCTCTGCATTCCTGTCAAGACCGATGCTTTTACTCTGATTTCACTGTTTCACTTCACACCATCACTGCTTAGCACAGTCTGCAGTCAGCAGTATTCCTCTCTAACTCCATAGCCTGCACTGCTCCTTCAGCAGCCGTCCTCTGTTCTTCTTTTGACCTTCGCTGTCATGATTTCCTCCTACAGCTTGGCTGTCTGAAAACCTTGCAAAATCAATTGACAAAGCCTCCCTGCTGCTCACAGAAAGTAGCAAAAAGCTGCCCGCTTTGAATTTGCCTTGTACTTTTAATTTCTCCCCTCTTTGTGTTGTGTTTTGCATCTGTCTCAGCTGAAAAGTCAGCAAAAACAACCCTCTGTAAGCACATCTTTTCTAGAGTCTGTCTTCCTCTCATCCACCCCCTTCATGCATTCTGCTTTGCTCTTATCAAAATGTCACATATATCTACTGTACATCTTCGGCTCCTACTTCCAACTAGCAACTCGTGTCTGCTCCCCTCTTACATACTCCTCTGACCCCACTGATTCAAATTATAAATGACATTCTCTTTTATCTTCCAATTTGAGGCCCAGAAATCTTTCTCTACACCTCCTCTCTTGACCTCATCCACCCTCCTAAACTATCGCTGCTCATCTACTCTGGTTCCATCCACTTTCGCTGTCAGCTCCTTCTCAATATGAGGCCACATGAAATCAGCCCAAAGGTCACCTGGTTCCTCCCTTTCCTCGTCAAAAATAGTTGTTATATGACTTCTTTTTAAAAGGACAGACCTCAGTTATACCTACATACATTAGCTTGTTAGTGGGCATTGTGGAATCTAAGCAGAAATTTTGCTAGAGGGTACCCAAGGATCCCATAACTAAAGAGACAGTACCAAAAGCTGACATCACTGCACAGGTATGTGTATTATTTCAGTTAAAAAAACTAGCCTGCTCATCAGATATCATCACTGCATCTCAGCTAAAGTTAAATATGTTTGTTGAAAGCCGTTTTAACCTGCACCACCATCATCATTCAGCTGCCTAAAAAGCAGCAAGAAGACGCAATGCTTGCTGCCTTGTTTAGAGTGGTGGCGTCAAGATAGAGATTCTCTCCTGTGTATTAGGTCAGAATGATGTTAGTAATGGATAAATCAGTTGATTGAGAGATCCTTCTTTACTGTAATGTTTCAGAGCCAGACCTCCACTTTGTCAGGCTTGTGGAGGTCTGAAGAAAATGTCATCAGAACAAATCAATAGATTTTAGTCCATTGTGTGAGAGGTCTGGCTCGCAGAGATAACCTCTGTAGTGGCTGTTTTTTGCTCTGAACCCTGTCAGCCTCAAATGCTCCTTCCCATGTTTTCTCACCAAAGAATCTGGAGTGATTCATCCCCTAACCGATACACGTTTCTGCCCTCACCGGGGTCTCCGCGGTCACGTACGTCCGCAGGGCTAAAGTGCCACTGCTGCTCCTTTTCTCCTCCACTCTGCTAAGAAATCCTGCAAGTTTCCCTCCCATTGTTAATGCTGACAACACTAAACTCGTCTTTTCTCCTATAGACACGCATATTGAAGCTTGCACCTCTGCGTTTCGAGCTGACATCTGCAGTCGGATGCCTGCCAACCGCATCAATCTCAACACTTTTTTTTTCTCCTTCAGCAAATCCTTTTGTAGAAGCCTCAACACCACAACGTCTTCTCCCCAGACTACCAACAATCCTGGTGTGACGTCACGCACAATGCAACCACAGCCACCTCCTCCTCCTCTTCTTTTCTTGTTGTCCAAATTCTAGACGTCGCTTGTCTGTACTAGTGCAACTCCCTCCTGGCTGGGCTCCCAACAGACCTTTATCCAGCCTCCACAGTTCATTTTCATTTTCAGTCTCATTTTCATCCACACTAAATTCTTCCATTTCATCCCCTCCTCACTGGCTCTCCAGCTCCTCATATTGAATTCCAAACCTCTCTTCTGTCTGTGCTCCCAGTGGTGCGATGACCTCCCCACCCCTCACATGACTACAGTTACTCCCTATCTACAAGTCTCAACTAAAAACCCTGTTCAGCCAAAACATTTCATGTCCACCTTTCCCCCTTCCTTCCATGTGTGCTTGCATCCGATCTCACTCTTTTCCTGTTCAAAACTATTCACGCGCGACTTCTTTTTTTTTTTTTTTTTTTACCCCTACATCTCTGTGCCGACACATTTCTCTGTACATGAACAGTCAGCATACATGAATATCGATGCGTGGGTTGAGCTCAAGCTTTAAACATGTCTAGATTCCACAGCAGCCAGACCTTTCAAACAGCACTTCAATAAACTAGCATTTAGATTTGTTTCTGTAGGCTGATTAATGTGGGACTTGAAACAAACAAATGAAGACTGTCACTGCAATGTAACGGTTCCCTCTCCATACGCCAGTGCCAATCACTCTACACAAAACAGCTTTATGGTTTTCTCGTGGACACCACTGGTCATTTCCACTGTGGGAGAGGTCGAAGCATACTGTAATAATTATCGTAAAGCATGAAAGCCAGGGCACAATTAAAACCAGGCTATCTCCAATCGCCCATGCTGCTTCACTTCTTGATCAAAATGATCACATATTCTTCATGTTTAATTCTGCTGATACCAATTTGCTGTTTTCAGCTTGTCAAATGATCTAGAAAGCAGAATGAGCTCATTTGGAAGACCCTGTGACACAAAACACAGCAGTGGTTACAGTTTTAGCCGCCTCGCTCCTTGCTGAATGTTGAATCAATTACTGTCCTGACAATATATTCAGCATAGCCCACAGGAGAACTGTAACGCTGAATCAGACCATGGCCAAAAGCGAGATGAGGTATGTGTAAATAATAATTGCTACATAAAGCATCAATGCCAAAGTCAAAGGCTGTAAATATCCTTTTTTCCCCTTTAGCCATAAATAAAAATGTTCCACATAATTTGACAAGTCATACAATCCTTAATCTTTAAATAATTTATTTGATGATCATTTTCATTTGAGGGTGGCTCACAAGCTGATGAATGTGACTTAGATAATTGATTTTAAAATTACTGACTTATAGTTATCAAACTAGTGAGGTATTTCTAAACAAATAGTCAAGAATGATTGGTGTTCACATGCATCTGGAGCACTAGTGGCTACAGTGCTGCACCCTGACACCCTGTCAGGTGAATACTCCATCAGCTCACACACCCGGACAGCACATATCCACTATAATGTGTTTCAAATCAATACCATCAGTAGTTTTTATAGGACATTTATTTCAATTTGTTCTCATATTTAAAACATATAAACTCAACAAACTTGACTTGAATATGTTAATTGGAGCTATATACAACCAAAGCTGCAACGCTGTGTAAAGCATAATTAAACACAGTATGATAACTTGCCAATCCTTTTTGACATATACTCAATTGAAAACAAGACAATATATTTAATGTTTTGCCTCATCAGCTTCATATATTTTTTAAAAATATCTGCTTATCCTGAATTTGATGCAGCAACACTTTTCAAACAAGTTGGGACGAGAGCAACAAAAGACTGGGAAAGTAGTGGAATGCTCCAAAAACACCTGTTTTATAGAAGATTTTATACATGTTGTAAATCAGGGTTGTAATTTAAAGGAATAGTTTGATATTTTGGGAAACCTGCTTGCTCGCTTTCTTGTGGAGGGTTACATGAGAAGATTGATGCCACATCCCCATAAAAAAGTGATAGCAATCTTCTCATCTAACCCTCAACAAGAAATTGGATAAAGATATTTTCCAAAATGTTGAACTGTTCCATGAAGGTGATGTAATCTCTGTTTAGTGGCGTTATCGCAATAGTCAGGTTTCCATCCATTTGGTGCCAAATTTTTTAACAGACTTTACATTAAATCTTCCAAAGAAAATTGTGTATGCGTTTGTCCATCCACACCTTTTATGTGTATATTAGCACCTGGTTCATCCAAATAAGTTAGTTGGTGGCGCCAATTCACCAGTTCTGTTCCATTAAACCATTGCAGAAGAAGATGACGATTAAAGGATGCCAGTCAATCAACAAATCCTAGAAAAAAAATGGAAAAATGATGTTTCTCTTTGCTCCATTGCTCCACACAGATCTGTATTCGTCAACTAGTATTTTTAGTTTCTTCTGTGGAGCAGAAGCTTGACCGGATGTCAGTTTTTGTAAGTCACTCCATGTACATCATTATTTACTCGCCGAGTCTGTTTCCTTTGCACTTTGTGACATTTTGCTTTAATTGATAGACCAAGTTTTCCATCACAGACAAGCATAAAAACTTTTTTGCCACCTTTCAAGCTTTTGCTTTCCCACATTTTCAGCATTTTCACTTTTACAATTTTTTTCAGTTTTACACGTAAAAAAATGTGGATGGAAACAAACTTATTGATCATTTGCAAAGCATTAGCTCTATCCACTCATGCACATGACAAAAATGTTGTCATGGCTGCAGTTAACATTTCAGTTGTGGAACACACACACACACACACACACACACTGCATGCAGAAGTCAGCGTGTTAACTGATTGAATGTTTGGCGAGGCCTTGTCTCCTCAGGGTTGTGGCTGGACAGGGAGGAATCCAACCCCCCCCAACTCCCCTACAGGGGCCTCAGACTGGTCACAGCAGAGAGACAGAGGGGCGGTGAAGCTTGAAACGACAGAGAATGAATAGTGGAGGGGCATGCTTTTAAAGCTGCAGACTAATTGGAGAATAATTATCCTTCAGCAGTACTTCAGCTTACAAATAAGCTCTCTGAGTTAAAGTCAAATATATCACAGATTTGAGGGCATCAAATTGATTGGAAATGAAATGACAGGCATTCATTAATAAAATTCCCCACAAAGAACACTTTGGCTTTTTCATTTTTCATGCTATGATTTTAAACTCATCAGCTCACGTCAAGATGGTGCATTACATCAATACCCTCACAACATACAGCATTTGTTCACCAGAGAGGACAAGCCCGCAACTCCTATTTGAGTGCAGAGCAATAAACTGAAGAGATGAAACACTTTGCAGTAACGCTACATTTATGCTCCCACCTATTTGCCATGCCAGCAGCTCATTTGAGCCTCTCCTCTACAACTTGCCTTGGCATTCTTGTTTGTGGGCAGAGTGTTCCTCTGTAAAGCTAAACCAGCATTGGCAAGTTCCTCATGCAGATGGTTCCGCTGTTCACTGTGTTATTCTGCCAAGAACTCTCCTTTTCTTTGACTGAGAATGAGTCATTGAAGAAGAAACGCATTTTGATTTTCTCACCATTTTATTGACCAGCTGAACAAGCATTCCCCTCATATAGGACACATTTACTGAGTCTCCCTCACCACTCCCTGACCTTGATGGGGAAACACTGGCACTGTCAAGGGGTGGCCAGGAGGGGGCCATGATACAATCTCTGATACAATGATCCGATCTTGCCTTTGCGTTTACGCCTGCTATTTTTAATGCATTTCATTATCCTCATTGAGAGGATAATATATATTTTATTCTATTCAGCCAAAAACAAATATCTGTAAGTTGTGTAAGGATGTCAGCATGTTGTTCCGACTGCGTTTACACCTACCTAAGATCTGCACACATGGCAAGCCCGAATACCTCCAGACGTGGGCAGGCAGAACCAATCACATTCCGATCACGACGCGTTTACCTCTGGCATTACCGTGCGGGTTTCCTTATCCAGATAACGTGTATGGATTCAGATCACATTTAAATACCGGGCATTAATGGGGTCATACTGACATAGTTTGCAACTAGTTTATATCCTATAATAGAATTTCTCAAAATTCAGATATGGCTTTTGGTTTTGTGTGTCGCTCCAAGATTTTCAGTGGTCCCATCTGGCCATCCATACATTTCTGGTGGTGCCAGCGTGGAAACTGAAAAGAGTAACTCTGAATGAATGAATGATGTGTCAGCTGTTTTACTGCGCACACACAACTAAGCCTTCCTGCACATTCTCCATAAATCAAGTTGCGTCTTTATGTATTCACTCTGTAGTGTAGCTCTTTTTTCAGATGCAGATTAAAGGCTCGTCAGAGTGGTATGCCTCCTAATAAACACTTCATTTTTATCATGTGCTGGTTTTCTTGCGTTCTAACCATTACAAGACTAAGACTCTACAGCCACGCTAGCGAGTGTAGCTGTTTGGCATGCTGTACTTAAATAAATGCTAACCTCAGCGTGCATTCACATTAACAATAACAATGCTAACAAGCTGATGCTAAGTAGGTTTTAAGTTTAGTCTGGACCAAAGTGGTGGACTGATCGACAGACAGACAGACAGACAGACAGACAGACAGATGTTGTCTCTAGGGCCAATCCTGCTAGCATGAATAAAAATATTCTCTCATTTGCGTGCAAGCCTCCACACAAATCAATATATCAATATGTTACAAAACTCATTTTGCTGCTGTTTTGTTTTTTTAATCTTTCGCCATCCATCTTGCCGGTGGATGGCACAGCGACTGAGGCTCCTGCTACTTTCTGCCTCTCCTCTGATTTAATCTGCAGGTTTTAGTTTTAATGACAGAGTATTTTTTTTTTTTTTCCTCAGGTGTCCATCTTTTCGACATGGCCCTGCCAAACGATGGCCTATGCTAACTGAGCACTCTTATTATTTGCTTGCTCAAGGTCACTGAACAATCAAGAGATTGACTATGAGCAAGCTCGCTGTTTCTGCCTCAGAGGGATAAACTGGATTAAGGTATTGGGAGGGCCGCGCAGTTAAAGCTTTAGAGATGGCAAACACAATCAGCGTGTCTCTACATGCCTTGCCTCTTTCAATCATCCACAAGCAATCACGGCACGAATGGAAATCCCCATCCCCTTTGCAAATCAGATGGAGAGGCGACAGCAAGATATGATCCTTGTAATACATCTCTTAAGGGCTTCATGTGCATCTGTGTGAGGATTCACATCTGTTCTGCTCAGTTTGCATAATGATACTCAGTAGATGTGTACATTAAATCTTAAACCAAGGAGGGGCAACTCCTAAAATGTGACACTCAGGTATAAATATTAAAGGTAATATTTTGTAAGTTACCATTAACCTCAAAACCTTGTTTTCTATTTCTAAATATTGCATGGAGGATAAAGAATCTAACTCTCCTAGGGGTATTAAAAAGTGATTTTACATCATGTATGAATCATTATATGGTTGTAATATTTTTGACGACTACAGTAATTCCAGTGATGAGTGTAAGAGTAATTCGCACTGCTCCATCTGTTTCCTTCAGACTACTTTTTTAGAATGCCTTTTTAAGGAGCTTCGCCTTCTTGAAGGTACAACTTTATTTTTTTTCCAGAGAGAGGTCATGGTTATTGCTCAACATGAGTGAAAACATGTTTTAGCGGATAAAGCCTACGCAAAATTCATTGCATGATAGTATACGCTGTTGCAATGTTTACGTACAGGCAAACGCACTCTCACTTTCATGGTTTGGCACAGCTGTGGCTTGACAAAGTTGTCTGAATGTAATTAGCTTCTAAGTTCCCAAGGGGGAATCCAGTTGGTTTGCCCACCAACAATAAACCAGTCATCAGAAGTGCAGGGGCATGCTCATACAACCTCAGGATGCCCTTGTGGCTCATTCATCTGTCCTTGTGTGTGTGCTGGAAAAACATTTTCCTCTCAGCATTTTTTCCTCGGTTGCTCATAAGTGTTAAAATGCCAGTGTTCATGTCAAACATGTTTGGACTCACAATAAAGACCAGCCATACAATTATGCTGATATAAAGATACGTGGCTGCAATAAAACACAGGATATGAGGCATGATAAGACAGTGCCAGTATGGCTGGATGATAGTTTTCTGTTTAGCAGGATTGCTCCGTTACACTCACGGTTCCCAGAGGATGAATCCCACTGACTTTGTCACTCCCCGGCTTATCACCATAAAGTGGTGGTATACTTAAAGACTCTTCATCTACTTCCATCTTCAGGTCATAATTTTAATTTGTGCGATACTTTGGTTTATGACTGAATACCTGCAAAACTGATGACATTCCCAGCGGCTGTAATGAACATGGTGCTCCAAGCATCGCTGTGTCTAAGTACAGCCTCACAGAGCTGCTCATGTGGCTTTAGACTCTTTATCTTGTTAAATTGCACACAGACGTGGAAGGAAAATATTTACAAGTTTGACTCTTTGGGTTTTGCACCAGTATTCCATTTAACCACCAAACGTATCCCCTGAATTGTTGTGATGGTTTCTCGAGCTATTAACTCACCTGAAAGCCTTTAATGAGTTTAGGTTTCAGGGGAGAGCTTCTCATAATGGTCTGGTGCTTCGCCGGTTTGACTATTGCCAATTTCAATCTAGGAGTATTGATACTAGTCCTCAGAGAGACCAAACCAAACTCAGGTTTGTAATCTCACCATAATCAATGTCAAACACCCAGGGTAAAAATAAACAGGAAGTGTGTACCCCTTGGTAAACCACAGCACTTTAATTTTTGAGTTTGATTAATTTTGTCCATAAATGAAGAAATTCTTCCTGCAAAGATTTGCAGTATACTGAAATACGACAGTAGGACTGTAGCACCTTTTGCTCCACATAGATTTGGAAACATCTATCTATATCAAAATCTATATCTATATCTATATATATTGCATGGTACAGTTTATCCCACAAATACTTGAAACAGGCTTCTTGTCGGAGTGATGGCAGAAGGACCTGTTTGGCTTTCAGAGTCACGCCTTGACCTCTTGGGATGAATGCTGAAGGACATGTTTTGAAGCAGGAGGTTACGTCTCTCTCTGTAAGGCCTTTGCTCTTTCATCCTTGCCTCACTATCCTCCTCAGCCCGTCTCACATGCTCTCCCGAGCTGAAGCGATAGCCTCCAGTGTTTACTCGTCATACTGCATGACTTATACATGAAGAGTCTGCTCTTTATTCATCTTCGGGACTCCCACTGCGTGAGTGCAGCTCTCCACCGTCTGTATCATTTCTGCTACTGTGTCTTCCCTAACCTTTTCATCTTCTCGCACGCACAGACGCTCCCGCTGCGTTCATTCAAACCTGGGAGCCTCTGGGAGCCCCGTGGAAGTGAAAAGGACAGATAAAACAGGCCCTGTGTTTAGCTGCCTCACACTATTTGCAGTTTGAATTTGTGTAAATACATTTGTCTTGTGCAAAGGCTAAATAAATGAACTCTGTTGACTGAATGAGTTGTGACATGGCCATTAAAACCTGTTGTAGACTGTTTGGCTGTGAGTCCTTGGTGTTATCTGAAGCTTGACTTATTAATGACACTGGAGTCAAATCCTGAAGGTTGGAGCATCATGATGTTGTTGGGATCTGCAGTTATCTTATTTCATTATTTATCCTTCCTCATTTTTTTTAGCTCTGCAAGCATACTAAGAAAGGCCGTGTCGGTCTGTCAGTCAGTCTGTTCAACATTTCGGTCCGGTGTGAAATATCACACCTATCAGATGCATGGCCATGAAATTCTGGACAGACATTCATGGTCATCATACTGACTTTGGTGATTCTCTGACTGTTAAACTTGCTCCACCAGCATGGTGCATGACATTAGCTCGAATGCCATCGTGATGTCATGTATGGTTTTAAGGGAAATGTCTTGACAACTACTGGATGAATTCTGATTCAGACATTCATGTTCCCTTAAGCTGACTTGTAATTACTTTGGTGATCGCCTAACTTTTCATCTGGCACCAGGTCAAATGTCAATTGGTCCAGTATTTTGGTTTATGGCTGAATGCTTGCAAAACTTAGCTGTACTTTCTGCTTAGTGGTAATTAGCAAGTGCTAGCATGCTAACATGCTAAACTACAATGGTAAACACAATAAACAGTATACCTGCTAAACATCAATGTGTTGCATTGTCATTATGAGTATGTTAATATACCGAAGTTAGAATTTAGCTCAAAGCACTGTTGTGCGATAGCCTGACTACTAGCTTGGTTTTCTAATTCTCCCTGGGCAGACTCAGCAGTCTAAACTGTATTAAATACAAAATATCTAATACACTCTAAACAGAGGAGCTTTTCATCCACCCACCAGTTTCATTTTAAGGACTTTGGATCAGTGATGAAGAGTGCATTAAGTAAATGTTCTACCACAAGGACCATATAGACAGCCTAGTCTTTTATCAGTACTTCATTATAGTATTTTTTTCTAAACTAATGCTCTTTCTGTGCAAGCTTGATCAACACTGTAGCTTTAAATCTTAGCTCACTTACTGTCCTTGCTGAGGGGAACCAAAACAATGATCAATTGTCATGTGACTTTTGCTTACATTCATCCATTTTGTTAGACATGTAACAAAATGTGTTCATATCTTCATATGTAAGATATGAGGAGGAAACACCACAGGATTGTTCTGTGGTCCCCAAAGAGGTGCCTGCTCCGGCGGCATCTGCTCAGGCGCATCTTTAGGGATCATGCTGCTGTAATGGATTGAAATTTTGAAATTGTTTCAACAACTTGATATACAGCTACAGACATTTAAATATTTTCTTTTCAGATTCAGATTACTTTATTGTCCATTAAAGATACATACAATGGAAATGTATCTGTGACACACACCACACACAACAATACATAACAATACACATTACTTATATATTATATCTCAATAAATAAAGTGCTGAGTGGA
>JAPZEA010000006.1:3273506-3284625 GCA_029783685.1 Heniochus monoceros | reverse complement strand
CAAAAGCACTATGCAAAGGATCAGCCCGCTGTTGGCTTTGGCCGTGAAGAGAAGTAAATAATAAAGCCGGAGGTGCTGGGAGCCATCGGTGCCCGGTGCCAGCCCAGCGATAGAGTGTGTGTGTCAATGGATGGACGTTCTCAAAGATACACTGCAACAAGCTCAATGCAAACAGCAAGACGATAACAGTTAGTCACAGTTATTGACTTTTCTCTGCAGAAATATTAAAAGAGAGTTCGTCTGCTGAGCTGAGACAAATTAGTACAACGAAACTCTGGTTCAATCTATTTATTATTTGCTTGTTGGTTGTTTGACAGTATTAAAATCATGCCTGTGCGACTGCTTTTGCACAAATCTTGTGTCAGCACACGCTGCACCAAAGAGCCAAAGCAAATGTGTCCCATCTAAAGGTCTGAATATTCACAAATCTATGAAAAAAAAACTTGTTATACATTACTTTGTGGCTTTCTCCCGACAAAATACACTTCATTGTGCCTCCATTTAGCTCCATCAAAGATTAATTCACATCACGATTCCGCGTATTTCAACCCAAGTTGAAAGTGACACATCGTTTGCTGTTACACCAGCTCTTTTTCAGATCTCCCTTTGCCAAGAGGGCGACATGGCACGCTCCGTCCTGACTGACAACATGCAGGGAGACGAGCTGGAATAAATCAAATGCGCACACGTTGTGTCACAGCCAGGGAGTCAAGGAGTGGCTCGGTTTCCTGCTGCCACGGTGCTATACGGTATATTATCCTCTACCTGCTCTGACAAGCGGGGACAGAACAACTAGCAGCATGTCGGAAAGAGTCACATAAGGGATGCTGCAAAACCAAAGACGGGACAACAGTCTGCAGACACTGCATGTGGCAGAAATGAAGAGGAAAAAGGCATGCGTGGAGAGGAAGATGACATGAGCCACAGGCAGAGCCACACATCAGTCTCACTTCTTCACACGTTAACTGCCCGGAACTGTGTCACCTATGTCACAGTGAAGTGAGGAAGAGAGTGTATGTTGGGATGTGGGTGGGGTAAAGCAGGGCCGCCTGAGGGCAAAACATGAGTGGGAAGAAGAGGCGAACACAGGAGTGAAGTGATACGCATGGAGAAACACAGCCAGCGTTGCCTGGTCCTTGTATAAATGTGGGAGGACTGATTTTTTTTGGTTATTGTTTGCAAAAAAAAAAACAAAAATACATGACAGTGATGGATGGTATGTTGAAACAGTGTTTGCAGAGTTTCTGCCTTCAGCTTAAACAATCATGTATTCATGGTCATGTATCTTGGCTAAATAATAGTTGGGTGTAAAAAGAAAAAAAGACAAATAAGGAATTTGTGATGACTAAAGCTGTGTTTAGACACTGAGAGATGATTCCAGGGTTTTCCAGATAAAAAGCTCCAACCTGGCTCAATCCCTGCTTGATTTAGGTTATATTTCGTCAATTTAGCAGCCGACCGTTGGGAAGCAGGATGAAATGATCGTTGCTGTGATAACGTTCCAGACTTGTCAAATGTTGTCTCGTCGTATTAAAAACCGCTGCGCAGCGTCTGATGAGCCTCAGACTCATGGATCTATTACTCACACAGGGCCTTCCTGGACCATGCTTCGCCTCAACGGTACCTGAAACAACACGCCTCCACCATTGACCCTGCTTGTGGTTTTCTTATCCCTGCTTGAGGCGTGGCTCTAGGGATGGCGATGTCAGCCTGTCAGTCGGGCCAGGATTGATCTGTACAGGGTCCTCAGGGGATGAATCCCACCGATTCCCCTCCAGAGGGGATCCCCTCTGGTCAAAAGCTGAATGTGTCCTGTATATAGTTTGATTTGTGCCTAAATACCTGCAAAACATGCTCATCAGCCTCAGCTGCACTTTGTGTTTACTGCTAATTAGCAAATGTTAGCATGCTAAGATGCTAAACTAAGATGGTGAACACAGTAAAGATTGCAACTGCTTCACATCAGCATGTGAGCATGTTAGCAGGCCGGCGTTAGCATTTAGCTCAAAGCCATTTTAATGCTTTGAAACAGTTAAGGTTAAAGTGAAAAGAGTGCGCTTATTTTCACTAAATGGAATTTCCATTGGAGGACTCATCTACTGTTTCACCACACTTTGCATAGTGGCAGTGAGGGAAAAATATTTCCATCCGCTGCTGCCACAACCTTTCATGCAAAGTCTAACACATGTTACAGCAAATCGATTATTGCCTGGGGGAAAACAAAAAAGAAATGGATGATGCACGGTTAAAGACGGATGCTGCATATCTCCTGGCAACACAACAAATATGGGAGAATCCGTGTGCAGTAAATACTGGAATATGGAAGAAGAAAGCTTAACAGCAGAGGAGGGATGCAGAGAAAAATGATGGACAGAGCTTTAGTGTGTAACCAGCGCTGCAAGCTTTGCGGCCCCACAAAAACAGAGCATCATTGTATCTATTCAGGTTCACAAACATGAAAGGACGGAGCATGTCATACCTGTTGGTTATGGAACACCAGGACTGTGCCTGTGCTTGCATGTGCAGGGAAAATCATTGTATAAGAAGTATAGCACTGACTGGAGGAGTGGGTGTTAGCTTGACGAACAACATGACAGGGACAGAGGTGGATACAAATGGTCAGATACGTAGTCCGAGAAAGACACGCACACACGGCACATGTCTCCTGGCGGCGGATCAGACGTGGGAGGACTGTAATCCCGAGCGGCGTCACCGAGAAGAGAGAGCAGCAGAATCTCATGACAGCAGAGGAATGGCGGAAAACAAAGAGAGGGTTGGAGCACTGGCGCAAAACAAGCGCTGCCAGGAACTAGCGCTTCAAGGCTCGTCCCTCTGTGGCATGGGGGAAAAACATTGAGATCTTACTCAACACAGAGGGAATTATTTAAAGGATAATACAGATGGAAAGGGAGAGAGGAAGCTGAGAGGGGGAGAGAGAGGGGCAAGGGATAGTGGGGAAGAAGAGGACGGAAAGACATGAGGCAAAGTTGCTGGTGAGGAGTGGCAGAGAAGGTTTACGTGCGAGAACTACCTCCTTTCGTGGAGAAATTAACATGGCAGTGCCCTTAAGCAAGGCATTGAAGGAAAGCTTGCTTCTCTGGAGCAGCTCTCCATCCAGCAGCTGAAGGCTGTGGTTGTGCTTGGCAGCTCCAAGGTGAGCTGCTGCTTCCCCCTGCAGCAGCTTCTCCCCGAGGCTACGGCTGTAAATAACAATGCACTCTCACAGCAGCCGTATGCATCTCCAGTCACAACGGTACTTCATCAATGTGTGTTTCTTGGACCTCAGCCTCGGATGAACTTTTCAAAAGATATTTGGTGCATTTCTGAGCTTGCACACCGGTTTTGTTCAGGGGCTGCAGCAAGCTGGTTTGTAACATCAAAGTAAGGTGGAAACGAGAGAGCAGGGATGTTGCAGGAAAGCAACAGTAAAGCTTGAACTTCAGTAACAAATTTTGTTAGTTTTTAATTGCAGCTTTGGTAAGATTCATGAATTTGGACATCTGTAGAATGACAATATGATGAGATTATATCGCCATAAGTTGATAAATGATGAGAATGAATTATCTTTTCGTCTCAGAGGCAACAAACACCATCAAAACCGAAGCTGTTGTTTTTCTGTGGAGGCCCAAAAACAACACGCAGGTCTTAACAGCTGGAATATTATGTTTGTAATCCTTTTTTAATTAATTAATTTATGTTTTAATGCATTTGCTGTTTTGTGATTACTTGTGGCTACTTCTGGTTCGTCAAACGGCTTGATGCAGCTATATTAGCATCTTCAGAATGTTGCTATTGCACAATTCTGCAGATCCAACGACAACAGTTTCGATATCTGTGCATGCCCGCTGCGGGAAGTAACGCTAAGTGTAAAGGTTGCAGTTACACTTAAAACTAGACGAGCGCAGTCAGGAGAGTGCAGATCTCCACCAGGTGTGTCCAGGGTAGGGATGCGCAGATTTGAATTATATCTACAGGCCGGGTCATAAAAATGAACATTGTGACCAATAGCAGGTGGGTTGCGGATGGGTGAAATAAGGCATATTAATGAGGAAAATATTAATTACATTGCCTGCAGCAGAAATGACAAGCACGTCTTCCCATTAAAAGAGACGCTGTGCGCATTTACGCACAAGGCGCAGCGGCATGACTTCATTGATTATCTAATTCTCAAGGCATGCCTATAGGATCAGTCCAGATCGAATGTTATTTAATGTTATGTGTTCCAAAAGTTCAGTCACACAGTCATGCAGTGAAAATTGTGTGGGGTAGAGCGGCCGTCCTCCTGATAACTCCATCAGAGCTGACTCAAAAATTAGCATTCAGAAGCTAAAAGTTGAACTCCTCAAGTCAAGTTTTTGGCTTTGCTGCTTAAGTGTCTTGCAATATCTGCTGCAGTGCCATTACTGTGGAATGGAAAAACACTCACACGTCAATAAAACACGTCTAAAGAAATCATCCAATCATCCAATCCATTTGGGCCACTTTTGATGCCGATTGGTTTGCAATTTTAAGTGTCATCACACTCTTGGGTGTCCTGTCACAACAGGATACAGATTACTAGTTACCCTGTTAAAAATGAAATAAGTAATGTAACTATTTTGATTACTTCATCAAAGTAACGTAACATCAAATTTGATTAATTTTCTAAGTAATAATGCTGAAAAAAAAACATAATGCCATCATGTCTTGAACACACTTAAATAACATGGTTTGAGAGGAGGTTCTTTATTTCATGTGACTGATTGCGGTTACGTGAACTTACCAGTAGATGTTTCCTCATGTTTGACATCAAGCATTTCGATGTTTACACCGTTTTCACTGCTGCCAAACAAGGTTTGCACCGCACAACAATGCTACAGCCCTTTTTCTCACTTGAAAAGGAGCATTGTGTTGAAATGCCAGCACTGAAAGCCACTCCTGTCCGGCACCAGGGCCACCCGCCTTGACGTGGCGGTGCAAGTTCAAACAAGAGAGCCAATCAAAAGCAGTGCTCAAGATCCGCGTGCATTCTGCCCGATGATTGGAGCCTCTCTAGACGTGCAGGCAGCTCCCCTGTGGAAGCTACCCTGATGGCGTTGTGCCCAAATTTGACCCAACAGCTTTGCTGACCCGTGTTGTCCAAAAATATGTCAAAGAAAAGCGAAAAGATGCACAGCAGCAGAATGAATGTTAAATTCTACATGTAAGCTTTTTGTGGAAAATAACATTGGGATGTAACCTCTTTGTAATCACCAATATCTTGATTAGTAACTGTAATTTGATTACTTCCCCCCCAGCAAACTGTAACAGATTACAATTACATTTATTCTGTCATTTAATTACTTATTAATGCCATTCCACATAAGTGGTTACTCCCCCATCTTTAGCCCCAATTTCTGACTGAACTGAAGATTTCCTTTTCAAAAAATATCTTCGCTGAGTGCAACTTCAATCATCTTGCCTGGTAAGAAAAGGGTTAAAAGTATGTTTGTTTCCGTGTGTGTGTGTGTGTGTGTGTGTGTGTGTGTGTGTGATTCCAGACGAATAGTAGCAAGAATAGTAAATGTCATCAAATTTCCCAGCCCCTGGTTATTTCCTGCAGCATATCAGCAGAAGGCTGAATAGTTTTTTCCATCTCAAAGCAGATAAACAACTTGTGCGGGCAAATGAAGACCCTCTGAATTTAATGAAAAGGCAAAGATGCAGGTCATGGGACCGAGACAAAATTAAAGCTTGAAACTAGATTAGGGCTTGGCTTCACTGTTTCCAAATTCATAAACCAAAGGCCTCTTCACCTTGACGCTGACTACGGCCCCTGTGATCACACAGCCAGAACTGCCACCCTCTATTCTCAGCTTATCCCTGTGTGTCTGTAACCTCAATGTCAGCCAAGCAAGTTATCCACGGTGGATTGGGAGATGTGTCACCTTTGTGCTCTTTTGCCACAGTCTGCTGGAGCTCAGCTGCGCAGTTGCCGCAATTGTATTTGAGGAATTACAGGTCACGACGTTTTCTAATTCCATTATTTTCTCTCCCCACCTTTGTTTTCCATTTCAAGACGCTGAAGACAGGATAACAAAATTACCTTTCATCTGTGATTTGCTTAATGTAGCCAGTGCTACGGCGTTAGCAAGCATACTGGACAGATAATGGAGAGATGATTTGAACTTCAAACTCAACTCAAAGCTTCATTTCAAAGTAATTGGAATCATTAAGTGTGTTCACATGAAGCTACAGTATAACTAACAGCAAAATTTATAGGAACTCAAGAATCTGTTTGGTTCACGCCGGTGACGTGGCATCATATGGGCTCAAGTTTTCGAGCTAACAGAAGTTAACAGGAGCGAAGCTGTCAGTTTGCTTCTTCAGAACTACTCATTGGGTGATCAAACAGCTTTTGAAGAGCACCTTCCCCCATACCGTTCTGATGCTGCACTCGGGGGGTGGGGGGCTGCATCCGACCATTTCTGTAACTTTCTGAAACCGACAGCCCGACATTCACACCCCCTTGACGCTGTGATTGGCTGGCTGCGCAGAGGTGAGAAAGGAGCCAGGGTTTGAACTTCTCTCTCTCGAGTTCTTTTTTCATTCTTGACATGTGGATGTCCTTTGAACAACTGAGGCCAACACTATGAATTTGTTCCAAGAGAGAAAATGTGCGTTGTTATCCCCGTATTTACACCAGATTGCACCCCCCTCTATGATGGCTGGCCTTTCACTCTGCCTTCATGTGTAGCCATTCACAACAAGTGTAAACACTTTTGATTTCCCACAAGGTCGGACACCAAATTACATGAATAATTCTGCATAACGTGAGTCTAACAGTAGTAGTAGGGGCAGTAGCCTGACTGTTCAGGCCAGAAGTGCGTTTCTCTGTGCCGGTCAACAAGCAGTTCAGCTCCTCTGCTCTTTTCTAGTCACATATAGAACTGATCTTCATACTAATCTCTTGAATTGACAACATTTCTATCCTGCCTGTGTGTGTGTGTGTATGTGATCATCTCTCTCACTCTCTGTTTAGACACAACTGACAAATGCGGAAATAAGTATGTAATTAAAAAAAACACAATCAGTGAATGGGATCAGGGGAATTGAAACTCCAGGAGAACAATGGGAGAGGAGCAGGCAAATCAAAAGGGTTGGCAAGCGTGGATGCATATTTCATCATTTATCAGAATCAGATCACTTATATCATATTTAATATATCATTTATATCATCTCTAATGGATTATCAGTGTGTTTTCTTGCCAGCTTAGCTCGCAATGCACAGAGAAAGTAGAACAGACGCTGAAACCATCGCTGCTGAGCTCCACGCCGTGGTGTGCTCTGTCTGAACAGCCCAGATGGTTAGCATGGGCGGTGAAAGGAAGTGGCAGCGCTTTGTGGCACTTCCGCCGCCTGTGTCCCTGGCGTTAGATTGAATATGAATTTAGATTTTTCAGAGACTAAAGTTTTGACAGTGATCAGTGTGATACTTGTCAACAGGGCCAGGTCAGGCTGTAGCAGGACCATTAATGGATTAGCTCACTATTTTGATTAGAAACTGTCTGTGGATCTAGGTTGTTTGAGTAGCATATAGAGGAAGAGGAGCAGTAGACACATTTAGTGCTGCTGCAGCCTTTCAAAGCTCAGGGGAAGTGACTAAACGGTGAGAGTCCAGATCCATGCACAGACTTGCAACAGACAAGTAAAAGGACGCTGTTATGTCTGTTTCCATGCTGAGACCTTGTTGTTATGTAGGTTGAAAATAATAACGAGCTCAGAGTGCACTCCTGATGTCAAACTCTGAATTATGCATATGTGTGTATTCCTACTAAGACGCTTGTAATAAATGACTTTTGTCAGTGTTACAGAGTGTTATTTCCCTCGGTGAAACACTATACATTCAGTTTTTTATGTAACCTACAGCATTGTTTGTTCCTGGCTTTGCATCCGAGTTTTATTTCACCTCATCTGATATGATCAGTTCTTGTAGTTCAAGTTTAGTAGGAAGCTGAAACCAAAGAATTTTCATTTTGTGACAGAAAGCGAGTGGTGTAGGGAAAATGTTTTTCTAATTCAAAGAAATGATATATTGTAAACTGTATCACAGAGATCACAAACCCCTAAAACCTCTGAAACTAAACAAAAACTGAGTAATAGGCTGCAATGTTTTCGCCTGCCCAGACATGCTATTGTAACATCAAATAAGCTCTTAACAGCCGTTAAATTTCTACATTTCTGCATCCCTACATAAAACTGGTGCTGTGTGCATAAGTTCCTGCATGTTAGCTATGATGATGAAGGAAATCACTTGCAGAACAGTCAGATGTTTTTGTGTTTTATTTGTTTTTTGATGGAATTCTTTTTTACTTACTGAATATACAACATGTGGCACCTCGGCCCCTGATTTCCTGACCGCCTCAACATATAGCAGAGCTCTGTTGTCTTGCCTCCATCTAGTGTTCAGTAGTGAAACAGCTTGTGAATCAGTAAAACATGCTGCATCTTCATCATCTCATTTGTCAAAGGAAAAGGGGAGAGATGAGACTTCATGAGTGAGTGGGACAACGATTTTCCATATTGAACAAGGATGCAGATATGACAAATGGTGAAATAAAAATTGAATCTTGTACATAAACCTACAAGAAGATATGAATAAGAATATAAGTTGTCTCCAGCTTGTGAACCCTAAGCTATGACTCTTATGTAAGTGATCAGCCTGGTACAGTTGGTTATGGGGAGAATGTTCCAGATGAGTTTTCTTTTTTACTAAAAAATGAACTTTGTGGATGCAAATTCAACATTCCTTCCAGAAAGTCTTGAAACAAAGTGACTATTATGAAGTACCTCCTGTTTGTATTGTAGTAACAGGGTTGTGGGGTCGCTGATCCAATTGGTAACTGCTCATACTGCAATTAAAAAAGTCTAATATTCATTATTTATTTTATGAAAGTCATCATCCACATGGGAGAGTCTTTATCCTATACTACCATACTGTGATGTTATGATCTTATGTTTTTTTTTTCTTTGTCTTGACAGTTGATATATATGGTCTGTGCCTTAACCCTCAGGCTACCCGGCAAAGCAAAGATCTTATCATGTCATTCATGACATGACATTCCTGTTGTTCAAAGGGTTGTTTCTGAGCACGCTGTAATTAAAAACACGATGAGTTATTAACACTTTTGAATTAGGCACATGAAGACCTTGATCTCATGAAATTCATGACAGCGTAACACAGTCGATTGCCGTGAACATCGGTTTCATTATTTGATGTGTGATTTTGTAAACATGTGTTATATCATGAGTTCAGTTCAACTTAGCAGTAGTTTATCCTTTTCAGTAAGCATCATTTTTCAAAATATACCCCGCTGCATGACTTAGCAGATCTATATAACTTCATTTAGCAGTAATAATTCAGGTGTAATGTGTCTGTTCGTACATATCGTGGGAACAAACTTAGCCTGTTCCATCAAATACTCTGGCAACTTCACTCCCTTCACAGTCACGAATGATGTCATGGCAGCACAGCGTGTTTGTTTGTGCGTGTGTGTGTTTGCTCGCGGAGCAGGGGGTGGGCACCGTATGAAGAGCATCAACATGCATCTTCTCTCCGAAGGCTGACTCATACCCATATATCACACGAACACACCCTCATGCCTTGGCATCATTTCTCTCATGTTTGCTTGTTTTGTTTTCCATCAGCTCGGCGGCGGAGGGTGTCAAGGAGGCGGAACAGTCTGAAAGGAGATGCATCACTGACAGGCTCACATGTCAGATAAGTGAGGTAAATCCTCAGGTGAGTCACAATTCAACATGAAGCTTGACCTGTTAAAGCTCTTTTTCGCACAGAGACTCAACCAAGTTGTGGGATGTTCGCTCTGTTTCTCATGACAAAATACTTTGTCACCAACTGATCTGGAAAACAGTGTACTGTTTAATACATTCACAGCAGTGCTCAACTAGTCATTTATCTCAATTTATTTGATTGCATATTGATTGATTTGGTTGATCAAGTCATTGTTTTGTCTACAGAATGTCAGAAAATTGTGAAAAATGTCCATCAGAGCCCTGGATGATTTGTTACGTCTGAAAGATATTCAGTGTCCTATCATTTTAGAAAACAAAAGGCAGCTCTGTTAATAGTGTAACTGATCGAATCGTTACCGCTCGATTTATTTTGGTTACATTAAACTGACATTTCTAATGCGACATTCAATATAAATGTGTAATGCCGTCATTTTTAACACAACACACTTTTCAGTCCTCCTTTTCTGTTGGCAACTGTTTTTGTTTTTTTTTTTTCTTTTTGCAAGGAAACAAAGAAGCAGGCTTTTTGCACCTGATGTAGAGTGGGATTTTTCTCTCTGTAAAGTAAACCAGCAACAGAACTACAGAAAAATGTGGTCTCAGTAGAATTGCATGTTACATTCAGCCCACTTTCACTCTGGAGTCTCTTGAGGACCCAGACGAGTAGATCAACTGGCACTGTAGTGAGTGGAGATCTGTTTTTGTGCCAAAAAGGGAGGAGGAAGAGACATGCCGTCACTGAGTGCTGTCAGCCACACTCATCTCTCGCTGGTGAGTCAAGATTTTGTAGTGATTCACGTCTGTAAAGAAGCTGAACGACGGCCCCAAAGTGTAGTCACTCTCCTCCTTGTTCTCACCACCTATATCCTCCTCTTCCTATTATTTCACTCCTCCTCTCCATTCATCTCTTTGTCCATATTCCCTTTCCTTCCTGCCTGCTAATTGTTGTTGTACCACACCATTTATTTCTCCACCAAGCCTGCAGTTGTTCTCCCCGGGCCAACTCTTTTCAGCAGCGTCTCGAGGCCCTCGCTGGGAGACCTCCAGGATGTTCAAAAACGCTCACACACCCAATTCCACCTGCGGGCCAGTGCAGCCCGACAGGGGATTTCACCGCGTTGATGACGGGGCACAGTCTTCCTTCCTGAGCCCACATAAATCTGTCGGTGGGCTCGGCCTATAGTCTAATATTAAAGCTGTTTTCCATGACATGCTGCTCAGCGGGGGGGAAAGCTGTTGTTGACTAACATGAGCTAGTGGGGCCAGGAGGAAAAATTTTGATTGGAATTTGCTCTTCTTGGTCTGCACAGAGAACAACTGACCTATTATTAGTTACTAGTAATGATCT
>JAPZEA010000006.1:2251269-2261975 GCA_029783685.1 Heniochus monoceros | reverse complement strand
AAAAGTCACTGTTCATTTTCTGTTACCTGTAACAGTCTGCTGTCAGACATCAAATGAAGCCAAAATTGCCACAAAATATGTTACAGACGCATCATAGGCTCTCACATTAGCCTTTGTATGGCGTGGAATGGCAGGAAGTGACAGAACAATGAGATGCTGTAGGACTCCTGACAGGTGACAAAAAATGAACAGTGACTTTTTGAGCTTTTTAGTCCAACTTCCATAGCTCAGCATACAGTGACATATATATATATCTACTTCACAATGAATATCATTGTACTACATATAAATATCCCATTACTTCACTTTGTACCTGCGTGTGTGTAAATATAAACTCTATCATTGGTCAAATCTTCACCCCTTAATTAAATAAAACTGCTAATATCCCACAGGTGATCACTTTTATAAGATTTCTTCTATTAAGTCCCAAGTGTGGATGTCATTTTTTTGTGGTGTAAATTATCCTGTGCATCTCCCAACATCTCGATGCTAGTTGACAAGCAGCCTGTTGAAAGCTCACCTGGCTTGGCCCATTAAATTGATGGAAAAAATCACCGTCATTGCCCTTGGCCAGAGGAGACAGGACCAGTGCTTGAAGATCGCTCAGACAGCCTTATTATTAGACCCAGACTCAGACATGTTTGACCTTTTAGACTCTCCAACCTGAGCAAAAATAGGGTGTCATTAAGAACTCAAGGTCAGAACAGATAGACTGCAATCAGGTAATGATAGGGAGGCCTCCGTGCTTGTCTTCTGAAGAGTTGGTCTTGAAAAGTGTTTAATGTGGCTCTGTTTATTGACAGTACTTTTCCCTGTGCCAGGCAATTTCATTGTCCCTCATTGTTCTTACAGCTGCTTCTGCTCTGTAGTGTAGCCCTTAATGTTTGGCCTATTAAGTAGAAGTCAAATGAGTTCTGCTACTACTATCGATTTCACATGTACTTTGTAATGGCTTGATACAAGCAGCAACAATTCCAATATGAACACCCGTTACAGGGCACAACCTAGGCATTTATCAGTGATTGTCTTTAAACATGCTTTTTGATCGCCTGTGATTGTGACATTGTGCAGTGGGGAACGAAAAAGACAGATCCAACATATCAGTTAAGTTTAATTGGGAAAAACAAATAATGATTAAGTTAGATTTGAGTTCAGTAATTCTAACACCAGCTTCAAGGCTTTGCATTCAATTTCATTTTGCCAAATTTCCACTAAATGATTCACCAAATAACAGACATACAAAAAAATGTCATTCAGAGTGACACACCATCAGCATGACAAATTTACATTTATGCAACTCAAAAACAGTCGGCTCATGCTCTAACTGCACTCTTTGTGGGGTTTCTCATCTAGCAAACAGCCTTAAGCTCCTGGCTGGGCTGCTACATGGTTTTGCTCACTGGGTCTATGTCACATTTTCTATTTTGGTTGTGAAAAATAATGGGGCACTCGTGAAATTATGGTTAAAATTGTCATCCTTTGGTTTTGTGGGGTTTTTATGTTGGCTACTTGTGGGGTTTGGGTGTTTGCACGTGCTTAACTAAGCCAAGCAAGTTACTTGTAAAGTTAATTAACAGTAACTCTTAAGTGGTTGTGATTTTAAATCCCCCACAAAACCCCTGCAGGAAGCCGGAGGGGAGGCTTGTGATTAGGATTTCTCTTAAGTGGCTCTCCCGCCTACGTGCTCACATGAATCACTGCATCATTTTGGCTTTCACATCAAATCCTACACAGGCAAAACTGTGCAGGGGCAAATCTGCATAACTAAAATCACATTTTAAGGTCTGGAAAGTCATAGCCTCCTCTGAGATATGATGAGATCTTCCAGTACAGCCAGTGCATGTTATTGGTGATGCTGGACCCTTTTGCAGTGAATTTGTAAAGTCATGTCACAGGCTTCCATCAAGGGGATAAAGTAGAAGTGGATTTAGTGTAGTGTTTGGCAATCGCTCCTCTGTCTGTTTCCTGGCTCAAGCCAGAGGTGGAAGCTCAGCCATCAATATTCTCTCTCTCTTCCTGTGCCTTCCCTTCCCCTTTCAGACTTGTCCCAAACAGACAATTGCTTTATTAGATAAGGAGCAGTGGACCCACCAGCTCTAATGCCTTGTTCAAAGTGGGAAATCGCATATTCCCACCTCTACTATTTCAAGTCACCAGGCTCCATAAGACAATGAAAAAACATAGTTGCTTGTGAGCTTTACATTCTAATTAGAATTAATTAAAGTTTTAGTCTAATTGCAGTTTTCATAAAGCGGTCTTAATAACAGCCGTGGGGAAGTGGACTCTCACGATCTGACTTGAGTCAGACTCTAGTCGCAAATTTGAAGACTTGAGACTTGCTGGACTAACGCAGACGAAAGACTTGAATGGTACATGTGCTGCATTTATACAGCACTTTTCTGGTCTTGCCCAGCACTTCACAACACAAGACAGCATTCACCCATTCACACACACATTCACACACTGGCAGCAGAGGCTACGATCCAAGGTGCCATCTGCTCACCGGGATGATAACCATTCACACGCACACTCACACATCGACGGCACAGCCATAGGCAGCAACCGGGATTCAGAATCTCGCCCAAGGACACTTCGACGTGTAGAGTGCAGGGGTCCGGGATTGACTGCTCTGCCTCCTGAGCCACAGCTGCCCCACAGACTTGACAGATGACTTGAAAGGATTTGACGTGGCTTCAAATCGATTCTGCATTTTATTAAGAAGACACGTCATTAATGTAAAAGACAATTGGGACACTGATTCTGGGCCATATAACCAGATAAAATACGCAGGCAGGTTACTGGCTAACACAGTTGCCTGCTAATGACTAAATGGTAAACATTACAGGTTAGTCATTCGTTAGTCTTCTCACCACATGCCATTGTCCCCCTTTCTCTGCTGTTTTAAATGCCTCTTTAGTCAACACATTGTCACTCCCAACTCATCACGTAAGGACGCTTGGTGTGGACCCCTTGTCGTTGCATTTTAAGACAATGGGTACCCCTTTAGCATCATCTTTCCATGTGCAGAGCTCCCTGGTCAAGTTAGCAATAATAACTAATAATGTCAGGTTATACTTTCAAAAGAAAGCCTGCCTATAACAATAATAAACATGTGGTCCTTGTTGTGACACAATAGCACTTTGGTTAGGTTACGGCCACAAAAGCTTGGTTAGGTTCAGGAAAAGATCATTGTTTAGCTTAAAACAAGTATGTTAGCTACGTATGTTATTTATGCACGTTAAGTTGCATACAAAAGAAATCAACCATCACTTTATGTTTCACGCAGGACACGAACCCCGGTCTCCTGGGTGAAAGTCTTGTGCGTCCAACCACTCCACCTTCCTCTACGTATGGACTTTTCTTGCTCTTTAAACTGCCGTTTGATGCGTTGGGCTTGAGACCGGGCCGTCTACAGGAGTCTATTGGACTGCCCTGCAGGTTGAAAAATGACACGAAAGGTGTACCTAGTGCCTTGAAAAGTGACACCAGCAGTTAGTGATGAGTTGGGAGTGACAATGGGTCGCTTTAATACATCATTCATTTCAATTGTGTGCCTCTCTATTGTAATCACTTCTATGCAAGTGTTGTTACGGCCTTGCAAAAAACCTATTCACTCGAGACAGAATGTATGCTTATAATGCATCATGGTCTCTGTCGTCTTACAATGATTTGAAATGGCTTTGAGATATTGACGAGCAGGTCAAGTTTATGGTTTATGGATTGTATTTATTGTTTGTTCCTGCTTTGTTTTCATACTTGCAGTAAGTAAGTCGTTGTGATGAATCCTGCAACTCTTGCGATCCCACTCTCCATCGCTGTTCATGCAGGAGGCTTGTTATTGATTGCCACAAACTGTCAGATATCAGTAAGATTTGTAAGTCGTAAGCAGGCTGCAACAGTTTTCATTAAAGGGGAAAATGAAACTCATGACCTCTCTCTTTTAACTGATTTAAATGTGGAAACGGGGGAAGATCATCAGAATTGCATATGACTTGACTTGACTTGACTTATAGCGGGAACTCAACTAGAATCTCTTGATTCTCACCACAGTGACTTGGGACTTGCTTGGGACTTGTAAGTTAAGACTTGATTTGCTTTTGACTTTGCCCACATGTGATGTATTCCCACCTCTGGTAACAGCAAGTACTTTGTGCACATACGTGTAGCGTTTGCATTTGACATGCCTGGATAGTGATATGACAGGAATATGAAGATATTTTCTCAGCAGATTACATCCAGCAGGCTTCCACATTCTCCATCAGTCCTTCCTAAAATAAAATTGTTGCTTAGAGAGTGCCATCATTACTAGTACCATTGATTATTTCCACTGATTGGCACTGGGGCTAATGTTATCCATTGGTCACATGGTTAGCATTTTGAAAATATAACCATGAAGAATCTGCATCCAGATTGCTCCATGTGAAAAATGTTCAGTTTAGTACCTTAAGCTCATTGGGTAGTTTAGATACTTTGACTGACAGAATGTTACTTGGAACGCTGCTAATCTCAGATAATGTAAACATCATTTAATCTAAATGAATTTCATGCATGTGCTCAGTTTAAAATACTTTCCCACCTCATACTTTAGATACTACTGTGTAGTTAAACTGTAACTACATAAATGCTTGATTCAGCTGGAGTGCTTATTAATCCCAATGGGAAATTGCAGTGTTACAGCAGCCAAATTAATTACACGAAGCACAAAACAAAGTACACTCATGAGGTAGATAGGTATATGCAATGATAGTGTTTGGTAATATTCTATACAGGGTAAGTACAAGTCAACTAGATGCTGTAAATTGATTTTGTATTGACATGGCTGATTAATTAAAGGGTTTGACATTTTAGGAAATAATCTTATTCGATGTCTTGCCAGGATTTAGCATCTTTTTTTGTGCACAGGCTTATTTCCTGTTGCACTGTGTATCTATAGCAGCTTATTTAAAGGGTGGAACTGACTGAATGAAACATGTAACAGACAAATTTTGCCCAAAGCAATTTTTGCAAAATACAAGTAATTGCTATCTTTTTATCTGTACTATTCATGAGTTTTATGACCTCTTACCCCCTTGTGCTTAAAAAATAATAAATTGTGTTTTGGAATTTGGTTTTGTGAAAATAAAGTGCTGTTAATTGGTGTTTATGTGGCAAACAATGGTCAGACATTAAAATTAATGACAGTCAGAATGTCTCTTTCTAGCATTTATGAAATGCAACATTCATCTGTGTGGCTGCGGCGAGGGAGAAAAGGGGAGGGGAAAAGATGGAGGAGAAAAGGAAGGTGAACCAGCAGGGGTCATTCTCAGGAGTCTTCAGCCACACTGAGCTGTATTTTAAGTCTCAAAGCAGTGTGGGAGGTCAGTGGAGGATCTGCACTGGCTGTGTCATGTTTGAAACAAGAGATTATATTGTTTAGATACAGAGAAGAGGAGGGAGAGAGAATGCGAGGGAGAGAAAGCAAGCTTGTTTTCTGTTGGTAATTACAGTCTCAGCATCAGATCAATCCTGCTATCTCACGCATTCTGCTGAAATAAGTCTCCCAGCACTGAAAATGAGACACTGGAGATTCTTGCTTCAGTGTTAATATTTTGTTTAGCAAGTACCACATTTTTATTAATGGTATAATAAACCATAATAAGCAGGGATTGTCCGCTTGCTGAATTCCCAGACTGATTGTTGTGTGTAAAAAATTGATTGAAGTACAGGGTACAATAACATAACGGCCGCTATCATCTTTTAAATAACAGCTATTATTTGATTTTCCCAAATGTTGAGGAAAATGACATAATATGATCAATATTTCTTCATTCACACGCACATGCTGTTTTTGTCAAACTTGAATAGAAACCTGCTGTCCTCTTTTCCTTATTTTTGGGGATGGAAAGCTTTCTTTGGCTGTTTTTTTCCCAACTGATGTTATGTTAAAGTCCTCCACACACACACTGAACCCCACCCCTACCCCTACCTTAACCTTAATTCTAACACTAAACCTAAAACCAAGTCCGAACCCTCAAAAAGCACTCCTGACCCATGAGCACCTCAATTTTTTCCCCACAGTGAAGGAAAGTCCCCATAGGTTGGTGTGCTATAAAAGCAAAACACATACACGCACACACACACACACACACACACACACACTGTGCAGTTGGAAGAGCCAGTTTAGGGAAGGTGACTAGCACTGTGAAGCATGCAGAGCTTCACTGCTGGGCCAGCCTTCCCGTGCGTCACTGATGTGGCAACAGCCATTTGAGGGTAATTATGGGATGGCTGGCGCCGCGAGTGTGGGACCCAGGTGCAGATAGCCTCTGCTCGAGAGAGAGAGAGAGAGAGGAGGAGAGAAGATATGTACTCTCAACAGAAGGATGAGTCACTCTCTCCACCCCTCTAACTCTCTCTGTTCTGTTTCCTTTTCTGTCTCCAGCTCTCGTTCTCCTCTCCTGACTTATCTCCTCCACTATCTCGGTGTTTAAATATCTGTTGCTTTCTATCTTGGTCCTTTTGGCCGCCTCTCTTTTCATCCTCTCTCCGGCTGTCTATTTCTCTCTCCAGTCACTCTGTCTGACAACTGAAGTGTCACACCGAGTCGACCCTCTGAATGTGAGCTAGAACAGCACCCTCTTATGTGCGTTTGACTTGAATCACAGAGCAGATCTCGAGGGGCACAAATAGATTTTTAATTAAAAACACAGCACGTCCGCTGCCGTAGAGAATGAGCCACTCTTGAAATCATTTTTCGGCTGTTTAGAACAGCAAAACTTTCCCATCATGTGCTTTTTTATCTTTGCACAGTCAATCGTTTTGAGTGTCAGTGGTAAAAGTCTCATTCCTCAAATTTACTCTCACAATCTCACTTGCTCTGGCGCTAGACTAAATGTATGTCCTGTCATTAACATGGTTAAATATAGCATTGTGTGTGTGTGAATAGGGGAGGAGGGTGCCGGAGTTGTATATTTATATGCGTGTTTATGTGGCCATGTGTGTGCCAGGAAGTGACTGGAAATTTGCTTAGGCAGCTCTGCTTCTCAAACGGGACTCACTGTTGTGCACTTAGGTCAGAGTAAGTTCACTGGCATCTGGTGTGTGTGTGTGTGTGTGTGTGTGTGTGTGTGTGTGTGTGTGTGTGTGTGTGTGTGTGTGTGTGTCCATCTGTCTGTCTGCTGTGCTTACTGCTTACTGTAAGGCTAAAAGAAGGATGCTTGTTTTTCCATGATGCAATCAGTGACTTACATTTAACAGATCTCTGAAATGTTTGACATTGTTAAACAAAGCCACTGTTAGACAGAGACTCTCCCTCACACACACACACACACACACACACACACACACACACACACACACACTCAGTAGTTTACTAGATGAAGGAGTGACGTGTGCTTTAAATGTTCTTCTACATGGGAACTCTGAGAACATAATTCCCATCAACAACATGACATTCTGCAAAAAATATTCTCCGTGTGAAATGTGGATTTGGATGGGAGGGATGAGCATTAAGGTCTTCGGTTTCACCACAGTTGCTTTCTGTGTAAGATAGTATCATGGCCATCACATCTCTCTTAGCTAACAGAAAGGAATCTCCTGAAGTATTTTCTAAGCTCTTACAGGTCTTTTGAAATGTCCTGACCTTATTTGACTTTTTCTTCCAGGACACAGGTGAGACTAGAAAGCCTCGAGGACTGCCGCGTCCTGGAGGACCCCAACGACGACTCCATGTCGGACACCCACGGCTGCCCCGCCTACGTCAGCCCGGAGATCCTCAGCAGCTCCGCGCCTTACTCCGGCAAGATGGCCGACATGTGGAGCCTGGGGGTCATGCTGTACACCATGCTGGTTGGCCGCTACCCCTTCCACGACCCCGACCCGGCCACGCTGTTTTCCAAAATCCGCAGAGGCCAGTGCTGCTTGCCAGAGGGTCTGTCGCCCAAGGCCAAGTGTCTGCTCCAGAGCCTGCTGAGGAAAGAACCCTGGGAGAGACTCACGGCGACGGAGCTGTTCGCTCACCCGTGGTTCCACCAGCCGCCGTCGTCACAGGAAGTGGCGCTGGGTGAACAGGAAGTGAGCTCGGCGGAACAGATGGTGCCATCCTTTGACATGGAAGAGGATGATGATCTGTTCTGCTGACGGACTCAATTCAGCTGAATCTGGCTGAGGGACCAAAACTAAACTTGCTATGAGGGACTCATTGTTGTTGTATTTTTTTTTTTTTTTTTTTTTACATTGGCACTTTTAGGAACCCATTTGTGTACTGTTGAGTGTACATACACCCTCAAGCTTTCTACACAAACTTACTGTACTGTATTTTGTTGTTGTATGTGTTACTTGCTAAGGGCATTTTTCACAATGATCGTTCATTGTGTTTCTTTATGTGCGTTTTTTGAAATAATTCGGTGCTAAAAGAAATAACAAGGACTCAGATTTTGCCAGATCATGTTCACAAAATAACCTCTGCAGGCTACTACGAGTTTATCACAGAAAATTAATGCATGGCAAACAGTAGACAGCGATGCTTGCTCTCAGCCAGGACTCACAAGGCTTCAGAAGGCATTAGACGAAGCCTAAACGGGAGGTGAGGAGAGCAGGATGTTGTTCCTCTCACTCTCTGACCAGGCTGGAGGCTTCACCGGCTGACTCACCGACCGGCTCGAGGAAGGCCTAGTACAAGCTTGACGTCTCGCAGCAGGCGGTGTCATAGAGTGAGAAAGATGGCTAGCAGAAGACTGATGTGTCACCCTCAGCGGGGACGCTACCAAGGTGTTTCGCTGCCAATCTGGCAGCGTCTCAGCAAGTGGAGAGCATTTACAAATCTCACACCATGCACAGAAGGTTGAGAAAAGCAGGGTGTTACTGATGTAAGACTCACAGAAAAGCAGGGAGAGTTTGTCACACACACACTCAACAATAAGGCACTGGGCTAACACGAGTCTTTGTATATGGCTAACAGAGAAAGATACATCTGAGTAATTTTCTCATTTTTAACTGTTGAAACTAAAACATTTACCCTTTTTAAACACATGAGCAAAGCTGAATATATCAGATTAATCTGAGATATCAGTTGCAACCAGACAGCAAGTGTCTATTCACAGGGTCTGACCTTGCAAATTTGTCTGTGATCAATCCGTTCGGCTCCTCTGAAATGCTGCGTGTGCAATTAGCCGCAGCTAAACCTAACACTAATGCCTCTGTTTAAAGTGCTGGAATGAACTGGTATTAAATATGTGGTCACATGCCTTCGCAGCAGCAGAGATGTTTGGATAATTCTTACGCCTGGAGGCACGCTACAGCAGGATTTCAGAGGAAACAAGTAAAAATACAGAGTTCAACGGTGCATCCGACTGACGCAACACGAATTATCTCTCAATCCAACAATGTGTGTTCTTGAGAAATGTGTCAAATATCCAGTTAGAGAACCATCAAATCAGAAAGAAACACATTTCCGAAAAATGAAGATTTTCTCAGTTGAGCAGTTGAACCTGTTTTGTTCATTTCTGTCGGAACATAATGTCAAACTGTGTTGCTTTAACAAAGCTGAGCTGTGCTGAGTGTTGTGCCCGTATCACTGTGTTTCATAAACTGAATGGCTCTGAATCAGTCGCAGTCGGGCAATATTTGATGTTGGTTGTCTGATGATGACTCAACACTTGAGCGCGTCTGTGGAGAATGGTCCTGACCTTGGCTGGAAGAATCTGTTCTGACTGTTTCACCTCTTTAATGGTACTTTTTTTTTCCCTTCCTTTTTTATTTTTTTGCCGTTGAAAGCTGTGGATCCATGGAGACTAGTCGTCATATTTAGTGACATGATGCACCACGTTCTGAAAGATGTTTTATCATGGACTGGGACAGGCGGATGCAGCGCTTCAGTGACGTTTAGCCTTACAGGCTGCTGTGGGTCTGCAGCCAGCTATTTCACTCTGGCACAATTGTTTTGACAATGGTACTAAATCTGACCGTATCTGAGAAGCGCTGTGCATTAAAGTTTTGGGTCACGCAGTTGGCTAATAAAACATCTGTTGCAGTTCTTTAATTATTTTCTCTCATCTGCTTGAGATACCAGATGGGAGCAGACTTGTGACAATCTGAATTGTGTCTCACAGAAAAAATAATTTAAAGATCTTTGGTTTTGTTTCTGGTTCATACATGTAGAGTGAGTCACACATTCATGTGACATGTAGAATAAACTGACACGGGTGCACAAACTTCATATTGCACTGTGAATTATGTATTTGTGACACAACCTTGAGGCTATTAGTCCAGACAGGTTACACAAAAGAGATATATTCATTGTACAAATGATGTAAATATGTATATTTGAAATATGTGTGGAGATGTTGAATAAAGATCACATTTTTTCATATTCACATGGCTTGTTTTGTTCATTACTGCTGCTTGTCCTCCTCACAAATGCGTGTGTGTGTGTGTGTGTGTGTCCTCAGTCAGTCCGTTAATCCTTACATGGCATTCCCTCCGTTCCCCTGGTGTTTTGTTGTTTTTAGACGCGGGCTGACGCGGTGTGTCGTCATCAGGCAGTGGGACGCCTGGTTTGTCCTTGAGCGACGGCACACACTATGTGTATGTAAGGATGACATGCTAAATTTGAGGGTAGGTTGCAAGCAACTACTGCCTGTTTTGAAATCCCTGAGGCCCAATGCAATTTTATTCCATCTGAACCCCGCCAATTGACTCCCTGTTACGTTGTTTATTTTTCACGTCTG
>JAPZEA010000006.1:1963108-1977907 GCA_029783685.1 Heniochus monoceros | reverse complement strand
AACTTCTTCCTCACATGAATGAATATTATTGTCAACTTCTGTGTTACACTGTGTGACGAAGGGACAGAGAGCAGCTAAGTGCCTCTGGTGCAGCATCACAGATTCATTTAAAACAGAAGTTGACAATAATATTCATTCATGTGAGGAAGAAGTGAACACAACCTGTAAATCTCTTCAAACAGCAAACTAATCCTGTGCTATTTTCAGTATGAACGTATGAGTTTGAACATCCTGTGTGTGGAATGTTTGGATATTGATTGAACTTGAGCGGCAGGGCAGCTGACTGCATTTGTCATTTATTAAAAATGTATGTCCTGCATGCTGCATTCTGCACACTTCAGAGTACATATGAAGTATTCAGTACATACTTTGGACACATAGAATGTCAATCAGCTACAGAAAGTAGCCAGGTACATTTACTCAAGGGCTGTGCGTAAGGACAAATTTGAGGTACTTGTACTTTACTTTTGTATTTCCATTTCATGCTTCTTTATACATCTACATTTCATTCACTTCTTTGTTTTTCTTATTATGTGTTCCAGACAATTCAAAGTTCACACTTTGACCACTACTCAAACCAAGACACATACCACTTTAAAGCAAACAGTTCGACAGCTAGCCTGGCCCTATCTGATGATTTAAAAAAAAAACACTTAGCTGCACCTCTAAAGCTCACTCACTCACATATTACATTCTTGTCCATTCAAGTTTTACGGGGGGTTATGCGTCAGACTATTTCTCCTGGCGTCTTTTGTCACCATGAGGTTGCCATAAGGCTTTTCTCCCTGTTTCCACTCTTTGTGCTAAGCTTCGCTAAACATCTCCTGGCTGTATCTTCTTCTCTTCAAGTATTGGAAGCTTTGAATAAACTACGCACAGTATGAAGCTACACTGCCCTTTTTAACAGCTCAGTGTATACAACCTCATGTGTGGGTTGACAGTGAAACAGTGGAGATACACACTTGGCGACGTAGACAGCACACACAGCTCCAGGGTGCAGATGTGGAACAACAGCGGGTAAAGCCAGGTGATGGCTGACGAGGTCAAGAGAAACCTGCAACAGACAGAATGCATGGAGGAGGAGGCTGTTGGCTTTGGATCTTGAGACGTCCAAGAGAGTCAATTAAAGTAATGATGTATGATTTTCTCCATTTGTGTCTGTCATTGCTGTAGATGGACTCTACCTCCCACGTGCATTTATCAATCAAAGTGTCTCCAGTACTGTGTCTTCCCTCTCCTTCCTCTTAGAAAGTCTGAGTTTCTATGAGTGACACTCTCCGCTTCATCTATTTAGCCACGGTGGCTATCTGCTTATACTGTGAAGGTCCAGCAACATAGCAATCCAATAATTCATGTTTATGAAAATGATTAATACTGTAGAATGAACTGAGAAAGAACCTGGCACCTCACTGGCACTGGGAAATGCTCTCAGTAACACTTTACAATATGCTACAGGAAAATGTTACGAAGGAACGAGTTAGGAATGAATCAGGAATTGATAATTAATCCCCGAACAACTGTGATTAAGGACTGCATAGTAGATGTTGATGAGTTACTAGAGAACAGACTGGGAGATGCTATATTACCTCTATTTTTACTGCCCTGCTGCCAGTGATTTCTGCCTGTTCCTCCTCTTGGGAGTCTGTCCTCTCCTGGCTCAGCTGCTGCTGTCTCTTGGGACTCCTCTGATGTCTCTCCCTGGCTGCCTGTCTTCTGCCCTCACCGGCAGTGTTGTAGTCGGCACCTCTGCGGTCCAGCACATAACATTATGCAGTGGCTGAACTTTCAGCTACCCAGTTGCCTGCGTAAAGGACATTACACCCACTGCTCTGCAGCTCATTCAAACTCATAACTCTGCATCTGCAGTCATTGTCCATGTCGACACCAACAACAGTCAAAGTTTCTCAAAGAAGAATTCGTGCACCTCATGGACAATCTGCTCTGGATAACGTCATGTCGCAACAGCTAATGCTGCAGAATAAGCTCATGGCTAAATCTAAACACTCACAAAGTTGGACAGCTTTTGTGCTAGTAAAAAATATTGAGATGTTCTGTTTCCCTTGGTTAAGATAGCCCATTTAAAGGTGATTTATTCCACCTTGAACTGTATGGACATATAGCGATAGATCATTGCTAATGTGTTCCTGAGGTTTGCTATTGGTCTTGGCTGTTGCAAAGAAGGCTGTTACATCTGTTAACTCTGTTGGAGACTCACTGCAGGGGACTGGGGGAGAGACTGTGTGTGATTTGTGTTGGGCTTCTTACTTAATGTGCACCTTTTTGCCCATATTTTTATCTATAGCAGTATTTTGTTAGATGCATATTATGATTGAAAAAGAAAAAAAAGTTAGACAGCTATTGACTGGGAGAGAGCTCACCACTGTGTGCATGCCATGTGCTTTATGCTACTCTTATGGAAAATAATTGTGCAGATCCTGATTCCTGGTGTGAATAGTGTTCTTTAGCCTGTTAGCAACCACCCTATAACTGCTACATTATTTCAATAATCAATCGTAACTGTCATTCACAAGGCACATGAATGCCTCTTCAAGAATCTATGAATCGAGTACTGATTTTTGAAGTGGCGCCACGCCTAGGTGAGGGCAGAAGGCAGGCAGCCAGGGGGAGCCACAGCAGAGGAGTCCCAAGGTACAGCAGCAGCAGCCGAGCCGGGGGAGCAGAGACCCCCCCTGGAGGAGGAGGAGGAGGAGCGGGCAGAACTCAGTGGCGGCAGGGCGATCCTGACAGCCAGTGATCCAGCCGACCCCCGGCAGCACTGGTTATCGAGGGCAGCAGGTTCAAAGCAAGATCCAACATTTATTGTAAAGGCATCAGCAGCACTAATGCCACAGAATATGACTTGAATGTGAATATTAATATATATGTGGTGTGAATGCAGTGATCTTTGATTTTTTATTATTATTTTTTTAATCCTGCTCTCTCCAGTTTATTATTAAGGAACTAGTTGTGAACTCCTGTTAAAACCTCAGTAGCTACTTGTCATAATCATGAAGTAATGAAGGACTGCTTGGTAATTACTTGTTATGATGTATCGCTACTTGAGGGGGCACAAAAAGAGCTCCTACTGATTAAGTAATTGCTTGCGAACAGGCATAGCAAGTATTATTTTAAAGGTATGTTTTAGTATATTTAAATTGTATGTAAAAAGTATGGGTTAGGACACATAATGACAATGAATTTTAGTAAAATAAGTTAATCTATGAAATACTGACAATAAAATATAACATGGTGATGATTTTAAAATGTGTGGTACACTGTGGAAACTGAATGCAATGCTTCTTTTTCACATTCTTTGACAGTTTTGGGTTGTGAGAAGGGTAGGAGTAAAACAAGCCTGAAATAAAGATTAAGAAGACAAAGGAAATATGTTCTTCACAGTGGCAAATTACAAATTCTAAAATAGCTGCATAGCTGTACCGTACAGCATATGCACCTGGCTGACTAGAAATGACCTCTACCCTGACGGACACAAAAGATTGCCATTGATTGTCATTTTTCATTCTCTGATCTGGACCATGACTTAGCAGGTCTGCCATTTGGAAGGTGGTTCAGATGCCCGCATTCCAAAACAAATGCATCCTCATTCATTTCTTGAGCCAATGCTCAGTTAAGGAGACTGGCAATAAGCCAGGGGCAATTTAAGCAATCTTTTTAATGTATCTCACACTGCATGACCTTCACACAGTGCCATGATACAATTCACTTGAGCTCCGGTTCTTTGTACTGTACAATATAGGATGTTGTGTTATTACTGTAAGTGATACGTCCTTAAAATGGCACCGAGCCCTGGGGAGAAACACCACCTTAAGGACAAACTCGGGGAACCAATTTCCCAGCTCTGCTGTCGCTCCATAATCATGTTTCGTAGCTCACACATCAGGCATACACAACTTATGAAGCAAACACAATGAAGCCGCTGAACAGATTTTGCAAATGATGTGTCTGTTCACCGTCTTACCCCACATGATGCATATGATAGCATGGTGTCTCTGTCTCTGGCTTTCCGTTTAATTTAAATTAGGGGTGGGCAAAAAGGCCAAACTTTTCTGTCAGGGTATATGCAATTTCATATCACGGTCTTGGTATATATCACGACAGAGTAATGGTTCTGTAAATTCAGTTAAGAAATGGTTTAAATATACCGTACAACGCTTTTTCTTCCTCTATTTGGAGGTTCCATGCAAACAAAAACAACTGACTCGCATGAGACAACACTTAAGAGTTAAGTTAAAAACAAAGGACTCAAAACAGCAAAACCAACATTGAAAATGAAGCTTTTAGGTTCCAAATAAGAACTACAAAGATGCAACAGAGGTGCATTATTGCCACCAAGTTATATCGCGCTGCCCGCCCGAATAAATAGCAGAGACACTTAAGCCATTTTCTCATATGAACTCTGGACAGTGTCCATTGAATCAGGTGCAGACATTGTCTAGAGTCACCCTTTCACATATGAAGCACATTTGTCCGTGTCAGACGCGTCCTCATTTACTTGAAATGCTGTGATTGGTTTAGATGAGGGGTGGCGCCCGGTCAGACTGCAGGAGAAGGAGGAGGACTCATCCGTAATGATAACTGCTTTTGTGTTGATATCAGTACTACATGCATTTCGGACGTATCACCAATATGAATGAAAGAGTGGAAAGCAGAAAAGAGTACGAAGCAGCTTCACTCCATGATGTCATCAGCACGCCCTCTGGCTCGCTGTGCAGCAGGGTAGCAGTTCATACACTGTGACTGACGGTGTGGAACTACAGCTTCAGGAAAGCTCCCGTGGTGGAAGTATTGCCAAATCTCCACCGGTGGACACATTTCTACTGCTGCACGGTATACACCATCATACCGCCCAACCCTAATGGAAATAGTGCATATTAGAGCCTTATAATGAAAATACCACTGGAGCGCTTTGAGATGCAAGGAGCAGATTTATTCCACCCACATGTTACGTGGAAACAAGTATGTTGACACAGAAATGTTTCCTAATGAATGCATGGATTGGGCTAATTAATGGCCCCATCAGCATAACTGCTGAGGCTTAATATATCATTGTGATTATGGTGAGACATTAGGCAGCCCAAGTGGCTCTTTTTCCATCAGGTTGTGACAGCTTGTTTGTCTGCTTTGTTCAACACAGAGTTGGAAAACATGAATACTTACTCATAGCGCAGGGACATACACTTAGATCTACAAAGCTAAAGCTGGTTATTTCTGTGTCAGTCACGATGAGCAAAGTATTGCTGGATTCATTTCTGATACAAATGTTCCTCTCTCCCCTCTCTGGTAATATTTGAATGCAGGAGATTGTAAAATGAGTGGATTTTAGTCAGAACAGTTTTACCAACAGCTTTACTAACTCTGTGGCCCATGAGCAATACAGTAAAAATAAAATAAAATGCTTGAGAGCACTTTCAGGTTCATGTGCGCCATCTTTTTACTTCATACTTGCAAAATGCTGCTTTTTGCTTTTCGTGATTATGTGTCAGTTATTGTGCAGAGATTGAATTCTTTCACTAGAGGCTACATAAGATGTGTCATGAACAGATCATTTAGTCATTAACTTTAGAGTTATGTTACTGTTACTATTTAACTGTGCTTCTTTTTGCCGACCTCCTTTTATGAGGAAAGACATGCGGCCGCATAGAAAATGGTAAATGAAATGTCACAAGTGGATGTCTGTTACAGAGGTAATAGCAGTTATATTCTTTATCCAATTGTGTGTTCACAGAGTGGTGAACCTCGCTCCATCCTCGCTTGTGAACCACTGAGCCTTTGGAGGATGCCCCATTCATACCCGTGATACTATCACCTGTTACCAATCAACCTGTTTACCTGTGGAATGGTCCAAACAGGTGTTTTTGGAGCATTCCACCAGCCTTTTGTTGCTCCTGTCCCAACTTGTTTGAAACGTGATGTTGCATCAAATTCAGCATAAGCAGATATTTACAAAAATCAATGAAGTTGATGAGGTCAAACATTACAAATGCATTGTCTTTGTACTGTTTTCAGTTTAGTCCATGTCAAACAAGATTAGCAAATTATTACATTCTATTTTATTCGTATTTTACAGAGCATCCCGATTTTTCTGGGACCTGGCCTTTTTTTTTCATTTCCACTTATCTAAATAAACGGCTGTCAGAAAATGACCCTGGAATACTGTGGAAAATCTGGCAAAACTTCTAGCAGACCATATATTCCTCATTTATTGTGATTGCACTGCAAGAAACTTTGTGTCAGGGGTTAGTTTTGCATAAAATAGAGTTAAATCCTTTCTGACTGCTGCCACAATCATTTAGAGAAGATTCTTTTTTTATGGTTAACTCCACATCCTTAATCTTTATCTTTACATAATAACTTGGGATAAAGTTAATTTATAAAATGGACAATAACCAAAAGCATATGTCATCCCATCACATTTCAGACTTTACATCCAAAAGCCTGTAGCACTTTCTGATGTGCTCTGACAGGTCATTCAAATGGAAACAGACTGAAGTATCTGACATTTTTATGGCACCAAGCATCAAAGTTTTGGCTTGAGTCGTGAGCAGTAACCTCGTTGTGGTGTTCGTCAGTGGATGTCAGTCCTGTTCCTCACGATTCAGAGTTCAGGCACAGGCCAAGACTGCTAGGGGTTAATTCCACTGATGTGACAGCCTGGCTATAAAACACTTCCTGATTAGGTGGCTGGAATGAAACCTGCAGGACTGTCAGCCACAATGGATGGGACTAGGCACTGCCTGTCTGAAGTGCTGTTATATGTAGTTTCCAATACAGAAAGCACCTGAGCAAATACAAATTGACAAAGTGATACTAATCAGCCATATTAACAACACAAACAAATATTTTACAGCTGTTTTCTGCTGCGATACACTCAAAGGTTATTTACATATTATTCCTGTAAAATTACGTCATTGAAGCATTTTTGATTTTATCTCTGTTGATAACTCTGACTTCTCTTTGTATAACTCACTAAGAGTATATAATTATATAATATCAGTGGGAGGCTGTACTCCATGCACATGTCAAGTCCAACAAACCATGGTAACTTCTCTATGAGCTGAAAGTAGAGCATCTAACTTCAGCCCTTTTCATACACAGGATATATATGAATGCAATATGCATGAATGAAAGTTGGAGGAGGGAAGATGGTTTGATTGTAGTTGAAGGGGGAGAATCTTACTCTCTGAAAAGGGCTGATTCACTGTGTTTTGTTATTTATTGAGATAATAACTGCTTGATACATTTGTAGAGTGCTCTTAATTAGACGTGCATTTAATTCCCCTCTGTGCATATTGAACCTTGTGCTCCTTGTTATTGTGATGGCATTCAATTCTTGCTCCGTGTGGGAGGTGATACGGAAATGTTACGGAACGTCTGACTGGGTAAGAATGCCAGCGTGATGTTTACTTAAAAGTGACTCCAGTGGTTATACAGACATGAGACTGACATGTTCATTGCCATCACACTGATGTCATGAGGATGTCTGAAAGCTATGGAAAGACCTCAAAGAAAGAGAGCAAATCTGAGCCCTGGACTGTTTTAATCTACAAACTTGTTAGTGCTAATCAGTTTTGCTTGTGTGCAATGTTTCAATTCATAACCTATACAATGTCTATGACCTGCTCAGGCCAAGGACTCATGTCTTTGTTTAAGTTACAGGCGTGACCATAATGTAGTTCATCAACTTTTTATTAGTGTTTTCTCTTGAAAAATGAACTGGGATATGTGGCGTTAAAATTATTATTTATTTATTTATTTTCAAATGCTGCACATTTTTTCAGTGGAGCACCATATGGGGTCAATGCTCCATTTAATATTTGGACAAATCTCAGACACACTTGCAGCTGACGGAGGAGCCGGTTTGACCACACATTTAGACGATCGACTGGAGTGCGACCTGAGTTAAGCCCTTATAGTTTCAGTTTCTGCCACTTGAAATGTTGCTCTTTAACTGAGCTGCAATAACGTCGCCTTTACTTTTGCGCAGCTCAGCAAAAGCAGGGACCCACTGACTATGATGCGACACCCCCCTATTCATTGGCAGACGATGAGACAGGAACAATTTGCTTCTCAAGGCGTTGTGGCTGGTGGAGCATCAGCCAGCGGTACTTCAGATTGTCAATGATGTGTGTCAAAACACCCATGGCCATTGTTTTTTGGAGTGAAATCCCACACACCAGCAGCATGTTGACACACTTCAACTCTCCAGAGCAGCAAATTAATCACATTAGCTCCTTGGATCGACACATCCCGCCTACTGTACGTTCACCTCTTCCTTCCTTTTGCTCTCAGTCCCGAGGATCTGCTGCCGCTCCTCGTGCACCCTTCTCTCTATGGTCCACTGTTTTGTCTTCACACTTAGGCACGGGGGAGGGAGAGAAGTTGGAAGTTTTGGAAGTTCCCCAAGTTTCCATATTTTGATTTAATGAGGTTTGGTTTGGGGTCTGATAGTGTCGTGCTGTGAGCAAATTGGAGCAAAAGGGAGCGGACCAATGACATCTTGCCCTCGGATTAGGAGCCGTCCTGTTTTTTAAATAGACTCCGGAACTGTGCTTACCTTATATCCGCAGAGGAAGTATTTTTCACACCTGATATGTATATCCCCAGCTTCTTTTTCTTTTTTTTTTCCCTTTGGTCCTTTGCTGGTGAGAACGCCCCATATGAAACCCATCACACACTGGAAATATAACAAGGCTGAAATCAGTCCAGATCTCCGACTCCACATGAGCATTTCAGATGTTTTTTCTTAGCAAGTGTCGTGCTATTTACCAGGTCTGAGGTGACTGAGTGACAGAATAGAAAAAAACAAGAGAGGATGTGGAGATGAAGGGGTGAGGAGTGAAGAAAAGAGATTGCGATGGAGAGTGCACAGTTACCATGAGAATGGAGTTAGAAAGCAGGGAGAAGAGGAGGCTCAGAATGAGTATTGCCATCAGTCCTTAAGGAGAAGATAAAGAGGCTCAATGAGTCTATTGATCCTTGTGGCTGCCTGTGCTACCCCCCTCTGTCTCTCTCTTTTATCCAGTTGTTGTTTAAAATGCCAAATCTTCATGCTACTTTGCAGAAGAGTATGTGCTTTTTTAAATTATTATGCAGAAAAAAGCGTAAATCTCTCAGCAAAGGTGTCCTCCGTATACTTTGGGCCCCCTCCAACAGTTCAGCTCAAAGCAGAGATGACTGATACTTTAGAAATGAGTGATTGCAAATACTGCGTGCGCCACCTTATTTTCTATAAACGAGCCGGGGTCTAGTGTTTCACGTGTTATTCTTTCCCCACAATTTAATTGGAGAAACCTTGGGTGCAGAAGCCGGACTCGATGGCATCTCTCCAAGAGCCCGAGATTATTGTGAAACCCAACCTGAGGCAGGCATGACATCAGAGCGGCCTGACACGAGTTTGAACTCCTTATTTCAGGTGGGAAGAATTATGAGTGGCTTCACTCGCAGGTGATCGTGTCCAATGAATCGGTCGCACACAGTCGCGTATTCTTCTCCCAAGGCCTCAGCGCTGATTGTCTTGACAGATTGAACTCGTGTGTTATCACCAAACTGTCACGCGGCCTCATTTTTCAGGCTGCACACGCAGCTCTCAGTTTATGTTAGCCCTTCACAGTCCAGTGTTTTATAAGGATATTGTCATTGTGACAAACTGGAGCTACACTATTTTAACCCACTGATGATCTCTGTTTATATCAGGGAGTCACAGTGTATACACTGATAGACATTTCCAAAACGCAAACATGCTAATATTGTCACATAGAGTATGCTATTCACAGAAATTGGTTTCTAGGAAACACATTTATATCAAACTCAGAAGAAATTGAAGCAGTGGCATTTTGGCGTCCCGTGGTGTAAAAGACTGACATTGTGTAACTAAACAGATACAAAGGTGTGTATAGATGTAAATGAGATTGGTTGCTCTTTTTTATGTTATGTACGCAATGAGATTTTGTTTCATGCACATTCAAATGGAAAGAGAATATATGTCTTTGCATATCAAGTTTTAATGTGTCCAAACTGCACTTTATCATTAAATATTTCTATTAGGAAAATGACACACTTTTATCGTCTTTGACGCAACATTCTTAAGATTCCTACAGGAGATGAGTGCCTCCCTCCGCCGCAGCTCACTCTTTCACTCTCTCCTTTTTTTTTTTTTTTTTTTTTTTTTTTTTTGAGTAAAAGTTTCAAATCAAACCACACGGTCACAGCCACTGAAAAAGCTTTTACTCCAGAGGCAACAAGCCAAGTCCTTTGTTCATAATGATCACTTGATCGCGGGTTGAAAAGGGATACAGGCGGCAGTGAAATCCTACAAGAGCTTGGAATCTGACTTCCCCACCACAAGCCACAAGCCCAGACAGTGCAGCCGTTACTACCTGGTTGCAGGCGAAATGGGCAGAAAGCATCCGTGTGTGTGTGTGTGTGTGTGGAAAGAACACACACACACACACACACACACACACACACACTCACCCAGCATGCTCGATTTGGGTCATAGAGCTGACAGACAGTGGAATGTGAATGTGTGTATGTTGACAAACTCCACTGCACTCTGAATGGGGTTTGTGATTACACCTCATCATGCGTGCTGCATCGGTCCTGTCCCCGGCCCCTCGATCCTTCTCCCTCTCTCCTCCCTTTCACTCCCTCCCTCTCTCTCTCTCTCTCTCTCTCTCTCTCTCTCTCTCTTCCCATTTCTCCCTCTCTCACCACAGTGCCTCTTGGGCAATCATGTGGTCACACTACCTGACTCCTTGCTGCTCAAGAGTGCAGTTGACAAAAACAGCCCGAGGCCCGTCATGTGGAAAAGATTCAGTCGGCACACAGCATACATTCTGCCGCCCCCCCGCCCCCCCCTCCAAACCCACCCCACAACTCCTCACTTTCTCCCACTAAGTAACCGATGCACCAGGGTGTTTCCCTCTTCTGCTCACCTGTGAAGGGAAATGGCATGTCTGTCTGTGTGTGTGTGTGTGTGTGGCAGAGTGGATATTTTTTCCGTTTGCAACCAGCCCAGCGCGCTGATGCCGCTCTAAACAGCCGTGTGTGCACACAAGTGGGTGTGTGCGTGCACTCTCGCCACCCCTCCTCCCTCCCTCCCACAGTCTGAGAGGCGCAGGCAGTTTCTCTTTGCCAGTTGAGTTGCACTCCTCATGTCATGTAACATAAAGCTGGCGGTCAGTGAGAGCTCTCAGCTGTCAGTCAGCTCGGTGGTCCTGGCCTGTCGAGCTGCTCACCTGTGTTTATTGGACAAGACCTGCTCCACACTACCCAGGGAGAACACCTTGTCTCCCTCCCTTTTCTTTTCCTCCGTCTCCCTGGCATGCCTTCTCTTTCACTTTGTTTTTGTCCATTTCTATCATTCTCTTTGTCCGTCTTTCTTGCGCTTTCCCTGCACAATATCCCTCTTTATTCCACCTCTCTCTTTTATTTTTTAAATCCACCGCCGCCTTTCCTCGCCGTTCTTCTCCCCTCTGTCCTGTACAGTTTATTTTCTCTGGCCTTTTCTTCCCTGCTTCTCTTTTCCCGCTATTCTTTTGTTTCCCCTCTCCCTCTTCTCCCGCTGTCCGTTTTTTATTTTGTATTATTTTGGGACCTCTTTGTCAGCCCTGCGGTTTAAAGGCGCTCCGTCTCTTTGGCGGCGGTGTTCATCTCGTCTCCGCACCTGGCTGAGCACACGCGCGAGCATGCACACACCGCCGCTACACGACTGATTGAAACTTGTGTCTCAAAGTTGCTAATGTTCACTGAAGCATTATATTGTAGATAAAGTAAATAAACTAGGTTACCATGGGAGAAATCTCTGGAATAGGCTGCAGTGATTGGGCAGATGGCACGCACACACGCACACGCCTGTAACCTCGCACACACACAAACAGACACACACATGAATGGCTGCAAAGGTGTCCGCGATGTTGAGGTGCAAGCGGAGAGGGGAGGTATTTTCTATGGCTCAGGAATTTCACAAGTTTAATGTTTTTTGAGGAGCTCTCTTGAAAAGTAACAGTTGGATTCAAGGGCCTGCAGTCAAGTGGCCGCTTATATTGTCAGTATACGGTCAGTATATAGTATAACTTCACAACACAAAGGACATTTGTTTTTCGCTGGCCGAATTCCCCCCCGGAAGCCATACTTAACCAGATAGCTTTCACAGATGTTCAAAAAAGTCTTTTAAAGAAAAGTTATTAACTCACCCACGGCCAAAGGTAGTCCTGATCATTTCAGCTCCTTTTTATTCACGCTCTCTTTACTCTGAACTCTGTAATTCTGCTTTTCCTTTCAGAACTTCTTTCAAACCGTTGTCAAGCCGGCCCAATTCAAATGATTTTTTTTTTTGTCGGAAAGACTTATTAGCGAGGCTACTTAGCATATTGGTTAAATGCAAGGGCTGACTCTTTGTGGCTGCGGGGGTTTTTAAACCAGCGTCCACTGAATGATCCCTCAGTTTGGAGCGCGAGCGAGGCAGCAGAGCCACACCGCATTCACATCTCCACCAGGTATTATATAAAACTCCCCTTGTATTGGCCGTGCTTCCATTCTGTGCCGCAAAGTGGTATACGTGACATGGTAATACATTTGCATTGTGCCCGGTGATAAATACCCTACCAGGTCTCACTCACTCTGCTGCTTCCCAATGTGTCTGGACAGCGGCTGTATTGTCAAAGGCACGGGGGTCATTCAAAACCTCCATTCTGCCTTTTGTCGAATATTTCTGCGCCAGTGATAGTTTTCTCATTTATTTAGTGAATAGTCGGCGGGCGAAGAAGAAAGAGAGTTTTACATTATGGAAATGATGGAATGGGTTATAATCTCCCACATATTCATCACGGCAGACATTGGACCCTTGTGATACCGTCCTCCATTTGGCTATTGTTCTGGTTCTTTTTCTGCTGTCCGTCATTCCACCGTCACCCTAAACGCTGCACCCTGACATGCATGCGAATTGGCTAATTTATTGCCGGTTCTTTTTTCACCCCAGACTCATTTGTAAGGCCTGGCGTCTGCCGAACACGAGCTGGATGCACACCAGCAGGTTCACAGTCAATTAAACAAAACACAATGCTACGGTGATGAATAGAAAGCAAATGGATTTGACGATAATTTGTGCCCTTGTAACACCATTTGTGAAACTTTGCTTCTGAAGAGACCTACTATGATGCTGTTATCACCACGGAGAGAGAGAGAAGCAGAAAGAGGAAGAAAAGGACAGATCCCATGGTGCTGCTAGCATCAGCATTCAACTTGTGTAACAGCCAGCTAGTTATGAAAAGCCTGGGCGTGTGTGGGTGTTCTGCTTTTAGTCAAGTGCAAACATTTTAGCCTTAAGAGGGAGTCCACTGCCAATATGAATGCACCATCAACACCCACGCCATTTCCACTAACTCAAGTACACACCTCATGCATATGAAGAGTGCAAACACGCACACAAAACAAGCCGTCCACATACATTTATGTGTAAACTCACGTCACGGTCATTCTCACATGCCTCTGCACTGTACGAACACGCAAACATGCCGCTCATCAGGGTAATTAGTGTATTACGTCACAGCACAGTTCAGCGCAGAGCCTAGACAGAAAAATAAATAATGGAATAATGGATAAATAAATCATTTTTTCCACTGAGGCCCATTTCATCACCACAAACCAGACAAACCTTGCATCAGGCTCATGGATCGCCTACATGGAAATTTCAATAAATACGCAGGCGGTTATACTTCTAGCTAAAGATGTTACGAACTCCAGACATCAAAAAGCAGCTTACGTAAAAAAGCATTCCTCAAAATACAAATTAAGCTGCAACTCCAGTTGCTCCCGATACTTAGATACAACACATACAACACAGGCCAGAATGTGCTGCCAGTGTTCTGCCTGAGCTTAGCTATATCATTTCTAATGACTAAGGGTCTAAGTTGAAAGCATGAGTAGTAGAGTGGCTGGATGGTCTGTGTTGCAAAGACCCCACTCGCTGCACCTGTCAGGGCTATTTTCCCTCTGGATTTCAGAACCAAAGAGGATATTCCCTCTGGAGCCTGGAAGCTCTGCCTGGCTGACCCAATCATATACGCAAAATGCTAAACATAGACTCAGAATACACACAACGCTATACCCTGACACACCAGAGACTGTACACCACTGCAAACTGATGGGAAATATGAAGCTGGCAACTCTATTAACTCCTATAAATCATGAACACAGACACGATAGCTGCACGGGCAGGAGAAACAAGCACAAACATCACACTAAAGTCAATGAAAAGAGCTTCATGTTAACAGAATACACAAAATAAGACACACAATGTGAGAGAAGTAACATATTCTAACCAGAAACCACTGAAACAGAGCTCAGATCTTCAGCCTTTTGTAAGAGACTGAGACCAGAAACAAACCATATAAAGATATCAGCCAAGCAATGACTGTATAAATCATCTTACCAAACTCTTCATGCATCTGTCAGCAACTCAGTCAGTTCCATTATCATACACGACTACAGCTCGCTGTGCAAGTCCAGTCTAAAAATGGCCGAGAGCTGGAACAAGTACATGTTAGTGGCTCAACAATGTTCAGAGGGACTAACAAGACCATGCCCCCTATAGTCTGACACCTCAGCTTCAACTCAAGGCTTTGTTGTCCTGGGAGGGAAACTGCAAGAACAGCCATGGTTTTTCAACAATCCTCACAGAACTGATACAAAAAAAAGCACAAGACTAGCACTGAGAGGAGTGTGGATCCATAAGTTTTAGTTCCAACATTTATTTTGCTTTAGTACTGTACTAAATGC
>JAPZEA010000006.1:1732610-1740882 GCA_029783685.1 Heniochus monoceros | reverse complement strand
ATTGCTGATAGGATTTCAGCCACTTCAAGTCTGAAATCCTTCCTGAAGCACGACTGTTTCCTGTGCCTTCTCCTGTCTGTTGAGTGAAATCATGTTTCATTCAGGTTTTGGCTGGAAGGCTCGGCCCTGCATTTCATATCATTGATAAAACAACATACTTTAAGTCTGCTGCACTTCTCAAAAACTGACGCAGCTCACATAAGAGGCAATAAAACAAGCAAAGGAGCACTAAAAGCAACACCGAAAAAAAAAGAAAAATTATCAGGAGGTGTGTCTTTAGTTTTTTCAGTCTTCCTTTCTCGCTGTGTTCGAATACATTTTCATACAAAACTGACACTGCTTTCAAACACATCTTGGTACAAACATGACGGGGTGCACATATATCGACTTTTTTTGTTTGTTTTTAACACCTTGCATTAAGCCAGTCATCCAGTAATGAGAAACATGCACCACCAAATAACAAAACTGTGCTTGAACTGCACGGTACACTGCCAACAGCACTTTGCTGGCAGGGTGAGAATTTACCCTCAATTAAAACCAGAGAAACGTTACAGAGCGAGTGAGAGCAATAAGTCAGAGGATGGAATTCATAATATCCTGTACGCCTCATCTGACTTTATTTGATCTAACCTTCATTTAATCAGGCAGTCTGACTGAAATTAAAAAAAAGTATTTGCAGCAAGACATTAGCAAGGAAGCACCACTGGTGAAAAACAACATAAGTTACCTCAATAAACACGTTAAAACTAAAAAATACTCCTGAACCACAAGCAGCTACTTCCAAAAATCACTGCTGTAAATAACCATCCCCCTTAACGCCCCTCTGCATCTCCTGTGAGCTGTAGACAGTTGTATCTTCTGAACTGCCCTTTATATAACTCACATATTCCTTTTACATTTCAGTGACTGAAAGGGGAGGAAATAAATAATGCCTACAAACAGTTCCTCTTGGGAGAACAGTCAGTATTCAGCAGCAGCAGGTTTCTGAGCGAGGAGCAAAGCATCTGACTTCCTCAGTGTCAGCATCAGTGAGCCAGACCCACATCAGGACACGTGACCCTGGAGGGGAAATCATGTGTGTCTGACAGACCATAACACAACCCTGACTGGACCACATGGCCTGGTGTCTGGGTCAAAGGTCGGCTGCTGTGCAGTGAGAAGAAGGGAGGGAGGGTGAGGGGGCCAACCTAAAAATAGACTGCTGTAAGTCTGTAGATCAGGACTATAATGGCCTTAATAACAAGACTAAGAGCAGACAGTCATGTAGGCTAAAGGGTGACATCAGTATGCTAACATGCTCACAATGACATTGCTAATATGCTGCTCTTTAGCAGGTGTAATGCTCTCCATGTTTAGCTTGTTAGCATGCTAACATTTGCAAATTAGGACTAAACTCAAAGTGCAGCTGAGGCTGGGTGTCATTATTTTGCAGGTCATAACCCAAATATTGGACAAACTCACCTTTTTGACCTGATGATGGCACTACATTAAAAGGTAAGTGATGACTGAAGTTATTAAAATTCTTCCTGAGAGAGACATGAATGTCTGAACCAAATTTCGTGACAATCCATCCAACAGCTTTTGGCAAATTTCACTCAAAACCTCAAATGTGAACCTCATGGTGGCGCTAGAGGAAAAGTCAGAGGATGACCAAAGTTATTTGGATTCATATTCTAACATATATGTCTCTTCCAAATTACACCACAATATGTCCAATATTTATTGAGATATGGATCGTCTGGACCGAAGTGGTGGACTGAGACGGTCATTGCCTTCCATGAAGCCATGTCACTACGATGGGCTTTGCAGTGGTTTCTGGACATATTCTATACTTTAATGGCCATGACACTCATTGAAATCTGTTGTAACTCGTGGATTCAAAGCTGACTACAGCTGCCTTCCTCTATGAAGGGGCACTACAAAGCGCCACCATTCAAGCCAAGAGGAGGTGACTGATAATCACAAAATATTTTAAGTGTCTCTCTGTCTGCGTTTACTGATTGGAGATCCACAGAATACCAATGGCACCACTTCTTCCACTTTTAAAAGACATATTGGTAAATAGCAGCGGAGGAGGGTCTTTTATTTAAGTAAATGTAGCATTAACACAGTGTATCAGTACAAGTTCAAGTCTTGAATTCAAAATTAGATTTAAGTTTAGCAGGAAAATGTGCTTAAAGTGTCAAAAAGAAAACATACAGAAGACACAGAAATGCCACTATGTGAGAGTTACATTATTTCATTTATTATTACTGATGCATTTAGAACTGTAGTATAATTCTAGCTGAAAATATGAGACACAGACTGCTGCCTATGACACTATATGTAACTATCATTTCATATTTTTGTAAATCTAACTTTCTCCATCAAATTTGATTACCCACCAAATGAGTGTTTCATTACAGCATCCTGCAGACAGGCTTATCTGTGGCAACAGGGAAGAAATATTAGATAAATTGATGTTTTGAAGTGAGTCATGTATCTACTTGCCGTCATGCTGAACACAAGTGAGCTCGGAATCGGAAAGCTGAGAAATTCTGTATTACAATAACAACATATTCCCCACGGATTCATTAGCAGACTCCCGGATTTTGGTGTCATAAGTGATCTCTTTTAAAATTAAAAAGTCAACGCTTTGAGCTCCAGCAGTAACGCTGTTAAGTGAGCTAAAAGCTGTTCTGAGGGGTCAGCTGATGAATGAAAAAAGTCTGGTCTTTGACATTTTTTTTGGGAGGGGGGATGACAAGAGAGAATGAAACTACCTCTGAAAGAGATATTTGATGTAAGATATCTCATTTTGAGCTGGAGCTTACTGAACTCTATTTTAATGAAGTTTTACTGACAAATAAGAAAAATAAATACATTCAGAACTGAGCTATGCTATTGAAAAGGACAAATCATACCTAAATACATTTACTGCTGACTGTGAAGATAAGTGGATGGTGAAATGTCAAGTAACAAGCTAGACAGGGACTTGGCAAACGAATTGAGGAGTGAGATCTGCAACAGATAACCAGAGAGCAGTCATTGTTAACAGATAAAGTGCTCAATTACTACTGAATCTTGTTTATTGAGTAATATCCTGCAGACAAAGTTAACATTAACAGTTCTTGGTACCTATACTGTAAAAGAATGACTACATTTTGTTATTTTAAAATATCTGCATTTTTTCCATATGCCAGACTATAATACTTCACATAAATGCTCTCCAGAGAAAAACAAAGAGGATACAACATTAGCTTACAATACTGACTTCAATAATGAATGCTTTGCCTTCAAAAGATAAGAAAAAAGGATTTTGTCACCGTAATTCTAATATAATGTTCAGAATCATCAGTGCAGCAGATGGAAGCAGGAGGACTTTCTGGTGTTATTGTTGATGCCTCACAGATATTACTCAGATGTGTGTCATGGCACACATGCTGGGAGTAATGCGGAGGTGACCATCACATTAGGTGGGGAGAGACACAATACAGTTGTGTGACCTGATGGAGTAGTCCTGATGGATATTTGTTAACACATGAGCAGCATCATGATACTGCGGGGGCACTTTTCATTATCAAATCGATAACCAATTATTAATAATTACAAGAAACATGACTGTCTTATATCATCTGCATCAGTTCTACTAATGCACTGTGTCCTCTAAAAAACTATTGGATGTGTGGGAGGACTACGGGCATGTATGCAGCAACAGTTGACCATCTCCTGCCAAACCAGGCAACAGTTACATTTGTTGCTGGCTTCAACTGGGGAATCATGCATTTGGTCGTGTGTGTGTGTGTGTGTGTCAGTGTGTGTATCTAATATTTTTTGTGCACATTTATGACTTGTATGCTTAAGGACCTCTCACGGTTGAAAGGATTGATTTTTGAAAAACTTATTGACTGCTCAGTTTTATACTGCTGTTGCACACTGCTGACTCATCACTCCTTTACTGGCCAGTAGGGGCTGCAAGTGATCAATAAGTTGTTCAGTTTGGACTCTTGTTTCCACATGGAACATTCTACTCATAAAGTTTAGACTTTTGTCTTTTCAGCAGTATTCACCATATTACGGTGTGCGTTACGACATAGCAAAAGGCATTTCCAGCAGTCAGCTAAGCTACAAACAAGGCTTACCTTCTGTCTGTTGAAGGCCACACCCTCTGTTGTGGCTCAAAAACTAGACATCCATAGAAAAGTTTGGTTTTATCTGGAGCTGGAGCAGATTTTAATTCCGTAACCGATATTTAGGAGCCACAAAAGTTAGGCACAATACACAATAAATGAATCTCCATTTTTGTTGTCTATGCTGCTACCTTGAATGTAAGCCTGCTGGAGATCTGTACTCTACTGAGTGCACTGTATATCTTTTCTGTTTTTCAAAGTTGAATCTATTTTAAAAGAGTACATCACAGATTTAGCAGTGCACTCCTACGAAAATGTCAGACTCATGATACACGGGTACAAAAAAAGGATCTATGAATGAAAATCAGTGCAGCAGAATTAAAGACTTAAAGACTATTTCATGCATTCTTTGTCCTTATCAAAGCTGGCTCCTACATTACCCACAACTCTCCCAGCTTTTGTAGTATCTAGCCCCAATTGACACTGACACTGAAGTAACATCACTTAAGGACATTTTTCAGAATTCCCACAAAAAGAGGTTTTATACAACTGTTAAGCAGTAGTACTTCCCAACATTTCTACACAGACTTGTTTTACTGATGTGAAATTGGTGGAGTTCCCCTTTCTGTTAGTGCGGCTGACAATATGAAACACTATGGCTTAGTTCACTGGTCTTTTGTGCCCCTCCCTCAATCAATTCCTCATCACACCATCAAACAACACACATGCTGTGCAATGGTGATCAGTAGCCATTATAAAGTCATCATGTGCGACTTTTCCTGCCTTTGTCGACCTCATCAGCAGCCCTCCTGTGCGCTTGCTTTAGATTTGTCCACACTGCCCACTAGAGTGTGACTCATGGCCTCGTATACATGAGGAGGGGATGGCATGCAGTTTGGCTTTTGAGTAGAGTAACAACACCAAGCTGAAAAGCACTGACCTGCTCTGACTGAGGCTGTTGTGCTGCACTCTGACCTTACCTACTGATGATGACACAGAGTGTTAATCACAGCTTGACAACGCTTCTAACTTACTGCCATGATGTAAAACTGCCAAAAAAACAAGAGGTGAGACAGACAACATCTCCTGCTGATGTGAAGCTACTCTTCAAAGAGCACCATAAAATGTCCTTTTTTTCACCTATAACCACACCCAACAGTGATGTCACAGTGTACTGGACACACCTTGCAGCATGGTGAGACATTGAACTGGAGGTCAGTAAGAACAAGATATGTTGTTTGTCAGTGAAGTGTCGCTCAAGTGCAACTAAAGGACTACTTGAGTACACTTAAGTATACTTGAAGGCCACAAAAATAGCACAAATAATTAGCACATTCTTCAAAAAGTATAGTTTAAGTATAATGTTTTTTCACCTGGGCACCATAGGCGGTTTTGTGTGTTCGAGTACCAATAAAAGTCTTTGATACTGGCACAGGATGCAGGAGACATACTATGCTTCAGTGCTTATGGAGCTAAGTCTCACTTGAAATTTGGCTCGCTAACAAAAGAGAGTTGTGTAAAAAATCGGAAGTCTAAATTGAGACAGCCCACTTTTTATGGCTAAAGGAGCCACTTAGTAGTCCATAGGACAGACATGACAGAACCAAGTGTCATTACTTTACAAAGCAAAGCCAACCTTTTCTAGTTTAAGACACGTCTTTTTACGGCTATGAGACAGCAGAGGTATTGAGGTCTTGTGGCCAATCTCGGGTCTTCATGTGTTCCATCATCCATTAGCTTTGATGTCTCCACATGCTACATTAGCATCACTCCGTGTATCTATATTCACTGTCACTTTGTTGCCAGACCTGCTGCAGCCAAATTGGCCAGCCACTCTGCAGCTTCTTTAATGAGGAGATCTCTAACTGAAAACTGAATACATCCCAGTAAGTGGCTTCTTAAATTATTCTGGAGGTTGTTAATCCAGAGGATCTACTGTGGGTAGGTGGAAGAGCTCTCAGCCCTCTTCACTCTCTATCTAGTGGCAGCATTTCTGTCCAAGTAAAAGAATTATTAAAGAGACCCTTTTGTCTGAATCCAACATCATCAATATAACCACTGATAAAGTTAATGACGGAGCTTTTTCTGAAGTGTGAATGAGAGTGCTAAAATTGTGTTTCAAGGCAAACCTACAGGATTTTAAAATATTCAGCCCCATCTGAATGGCATACAAGTACGCCATTAAAAAATACAACTGCAACCACTCCAAAAATACCACAAGAAATATATTCCATTTTGTTTGAGAGACAGTGGTATATGACAGAACACATACTGGATGACATGCCAGACCATTCTTTGCTATTAAAAAAATACAATAAAATACGAAGACACACTACAGAACATTTGTCAGTCTTTCACTTTGCACTGCAAAATAAATGATCTTTGTTTCGTGCCCTGCTCCTAAATTTGATTGTTTCAATTTAATATAAGCCCTTGAAAATGCTTGCTTTTAAGACATGATGGTGACATTTTAAGGTGCCCCCATATATGTAAGTGATCAGAGGATAATAAAATGAAAACCATTTTATCGTGTTTTTAAACCAAGTTTAAAGGCCCAGAACCAGATTTAAAAGCCCCCTCAGGCCATCTGCCAGTAGACTTCTTTTGAAGTCTTTGATCGCAAAAAGAAAGGAAGCTGCTTCCAGATTTTCATGTCTACAACATCTTACCTGATGATCTGAGTTACAATATACTCTATATAATTTATCATTCACATTAGCTCTCCAGTCCTATATCAAGTGCATTATTAATAATGGAGTTTTTAATTGCACATCATGTAATATTAAATTACTGTGCAGCTATTGTCATCCAATATTTATTACATTTGTATAATGAAAAGCATTATCTTTATTATGTAGCACTGTAATGGCTTCCTGAAAACATGATCAATACAAGCAAAACTTCAGCTCGATAAACATGTCAGCTGCTGTTCAAGAGGAAACACAACGCTGCAGTACAAGTACAGGAATTATTTGAGTTGAATCTCAAAAATCTCAAGTGTGTGTATACGCACAATTTATCATTAAGCACCATATCAAAACCTTTACCGTGGAATCATTAAAGGTTTTAAAACATTTCTCTTACTGACTCGTCTAAGTAACATTCCTCTAATCAAGTCAAACACAGTTTTATCTATGGATGGCAATGTCGGTCTGTGAGTTGGTCTACCACTTTGTTCAGCGCTCAAATATCTAAACAGTTATTGTTATTCACGTTCATACAGTCAAATGCAATCAGTTGCCACTTTATTAGGCACTCCTTTGTGTAGCTAAAACAAATGTAGTCTAATACAGTCTTGCAGTCCTACAATAAATCCTCCCTTCTTGAAGTTAAAATGTTCAATTTTTGTTGAAACTGTTTCAGAGAGGTGTTGATTCAACTGTCTGATCATTTTTGAGGCTGCAGTTTGTGGTGCTGTTGAAGTGTGTTGCTTTACATTGAAAGGTGTTTCAATTATTTTGTCCGCCACATTTCGATGAATGTGGGCAGGCTAAATGTCAGAAATACCTTTCTGTATAAGGCAACGGGAAGTACTTTATTACAATTAAACAGTTCAACTAAAATGGCAAACAGTAAAGCTGCTAACCATAATGTGTGAGCATGGTCATTGTAAACATGTTAGCATGCTGACTTTAGCATTTGTAGCTCAAAGCACCACTGTGCGTGTGTGTGTGTGTGTGTTTGTCCAGCCTCAAAGAGCTGCTAATGTGGTTGTAGGTTTAATCTTGTTAAAACATGTCTGTGAAGATTCTCATTCATCCAGGTCATGTTACTTCTGAGGGTACTTCTAAGAGCTTTTCAAAGGCAACTAGACCTGCTTCAGGTTCTAGAAGATGTCCTGCCTCTCATCCAAGAGGCTTCTTCAGTTCTAACCGACTGGTGGAGAGTCCCAGGTATCTACCCTCTTGCAGTCACATGTGAGTCACTGACGCACCCAGCCATCATGTCAGGGTGTTGGGGTCATGAGTCGTGATGTGAATGGGCGTTAAGTCGCTCGGGCAGGTGGCTTGTAAGTGGCCGAAAAGTGGTGTCGTAGACCACCTCTACTGTTCAGCGAGAGTCGTTCCAGTTTTACGTAGATGGCTTCTTTCACTCCTCTTTGAAAGCTTCGGTCTTCTCTGGCCAAAATGTGTACATTATTGTCCTCAAATGAGTGTCCCTTG
>JAPZEA010000006.1:1727610-1730110 GCA_029783685.1 Heniochus monoceros | reverse complement strand
ATCTTATCTTATCTTATCTTATCTTAAATCCTCATGACAGATGATTTGTGTGCTTGTTGTTGGAGTGTTTATTTGGGAATTTGTAGAAATAACGTGATGTTCTGACCTGGAAGAAGTCAGCGATGGTGGCGACGTGGCTGGCACAGGCACACTTCCTGGCATCCGCCACGTCTTCCCCGACCTGAGAGAGAGAGAGAGAGAGAGAGAGAGAGAGAGAGAGAAACGCAGGGTCACTAAACAAAAGTTAGAGAAAGAAGAAGAGAGAGAAAAAAGAAGCAGTGACGTCACAGCAGCTGACGCGTTCAACCCGATCTTCCTTCTTGTTTTTCTATGAGCGCTGCGACTCACGAGGACAGTTCCCCCCTGGTTCTGGTCTCATTAGGGCTCTTGTCCAGCTGTGGTCATGTTCAGTCGTTGAAACAGTCGTATCGTGTGATCCAGCAATCGCAGCTCATTCAAACCGACACAATGCAAACGCAGTAAGCAGCAATTACAGAGAGAAAGAAACGGATCCGTCTCATCTGAATTCACTGCAATTTATCTCTCAGTAACAGAATGGAAGCACTTTATCTATCAGACAGGCTGGAGAAGAGAAAGGAAGTGAGCTGGGATGTTTTTTGAAGTGTATTTAAGACCTTATATGTTGTTTTTAATTTTATTGGTGTATTTCTGTTACATTTTTGGCCACTTTGTCCATTTTTGGCCCATTTCTCGCACAGTTTGGCCTGCTTTGCTCCGGTCTGGTGCTCTTTTGGCTGTTAGTGTTGCTGTGTTACATTATGATGGAGTCCACTGGCTCTGCTCCCGGTCTCATTTAAACACCAAATGTCTCGTTCTTTCTCTCTCTCAGTCTCCATTCAGTGCAATTACCGGAGCTTTCTGTCGCTTTCTCTCCTTTTTTCATTCAACTCTGCCTCCTGGAAATTCAGTTTACATAAAAGTAAGCTGCAACAGCGAGCACATTTTTAAAGAATGTATGTGACAAGTTGCAAAATGTTCAGACTGAACGTATCTGGAATCTCTTCACAGATATACTTAATTAGTGTAGTCATTCTTGCTGCAGTTTGCAGCAACTGAAGCATGATTACAGTTTTTAGTTTTTATGTTTAGGCAACACACAGCACTTAAATTTGGGGAAATATCATGGTCTTGCTTTTATCTTGCAGTGACAAATTCTAAAATCACTGAACAGGGCAGGTAATGTTAAAATCACCCCACCAGGGCAACAAATCCAGCCCGAAGGGAGCGTTAGACATTACAAGTAGAAACTGCTGAAGAACAAATTAAATATTTTATTAGCAAATGCAGCAAATCACTTTTTGAGACTTTCCAGACAGCAGCGTTTCACTTGTTTCAAGCTTTTATGTCCTTAATTACCTTAATAAGATGTTATATCTTCTCCGAAACTGTTTTGTTGAAGTCAAAATTTCTTTGTATCCTGACAAATGTACTTTGTACAAATGTGTTTTTAGTCTTTAGTTGATTTTAAGATAAATGTGAGTTCTTTGAGACTAGATATTTTCACTTGTTTTAAAAATTTTGTGAAGTAAAATTTTCCTGTTCTCTTGGCAGATCATTTTGCATATCTTTATATTTTACAGTTTTTCAGAGCTGAGTTTTTGAGAATAAATAGACTCAAAGAATAAGTTTGCATGACTAGAAATCCCTCCAGACATTAGATGCCATTATAAAATGCCAGTGGGTATTTGACTGGTTTTGACACCCAGTGCCGTGAACACACTTCACGCGTCAGAGCCCGACAGGGTGGCTTTACTGTACGTTGGAGGAGGGTGTTGTGTGCAGATTATCACACATCATATCACATGAGCGCCGAGCAATAAAGTTCAAGCTTTCCAAACAGTCAGCTCTCTGTTTGGCCATGTGGAGCCACTGATGTACGAGCCGCGGTTGTAAATCACATTCATTTTCTGCTTGTTTTGGGGACTCTCCTCTGAGGTCAGGCATGGAGATTAATGCTGTCGTTAATCAACACCATAAACTGAGAGGAGGGTGTGTTGATTGGCCTCCTAGTTTGACTGCCACGGCGTAAATCTCAGACAAGACATTGTTCCGTTCAGGCTTTTATAGAACGATAGAGAATGGCCAGGAGGGACTCCGTTTGTTTGTCTTTCCTTCATTTACAGTATCGATGCCATTTATCACATTCTGATGGTGAATGTGGTGAAATGATGCATCTCATTTCAAACCTGCGCTTCCTGCACTCGCCACATTTATTCATCCATTTATATCATTTTTGTTTAGAGAGTAGCATAAAGGGACTGCAGCAGGAATACCACTAAACAGCCCTGTGTTGTAGACTGACAAATGAACTGTGTACATCATTTCTTCCTACTTATTGTGAGCAGGAAGTGAACGTGTTTATGTGTCGGATTCATAAATGACTCACACAGATGCAGCACATGGAGACGATGGCGAAGGATCACAGGATTCCTGCTGTGCCGACGATCAAGGTGAGACGCAGAAAGAGAATCACACCCAG